>WNWK01028499.1:0-25320 GCA_009830355.1 Cherax destructor | reverse complement strand
CCCAATACTGTCCATCTTCATATTTGACAGTGTCCAAATATTGGTTATAAGTCTCAGACTCCTGTGGGCTTGGTTTATTTACATCTATACCTATCGCATCTAAATCCCACAACTTATCAACTGGTTCATTCATTTCTTCCAGTAATGATAATTTTTGCTGTGGTACATGATCAGCAGTTATTCTTGTAACTAGTACATTTTCTACTGAATCAATTTCAGCTTCTTTCCCGCTTTGAGAGGGAATTGGACCACATATCATATGGCCTCCAGCTGTTTTCAGCAAGTGAACATCATGTTTACTTACTATATTTTCCACAAAACAGTGATAGTAATCACTTCCAATGATTAAATCAATTGGACTAATTGTGTCCGTCTGTATGTCAGGACAGGCTAACTTGACCTTGGCCGCCTTCAGTGCTGCAACTGTATCTCTTATTCCCCGGATCTGCACTGACTTAGGCAAATCATCGACTACCACAGCTTCTACTGTCTTTTTCCTGTTTCCTAGACCAACAGTGAATCTGGCTAGGTCATATTTCTGCTTACCAGAACTTTGGAAAATCCAGCTATTTCTAACTGTATTTTGGCATGGGGTTGTTTATTCAGTTTTTGCAACACTGTTCGTCTTATAAAAGACCTTTGTGAGCCTTGATCAAATAATGTTAGCACATTGGTTTTGTGTAATTTATGTGATAACTCTACTCGAGCTATTGGGAGAGCAGTCGATTTAGACTTATCTCTCACATTTAATGCTGCTGTTTGTTGACTTCCTGACTCTGTGGAAGTCGGTTGTTCAGCATAAGTGCTTGGGCATAATGCTGTATGATGCATCACTTGCATTTAAAACACTTCTTCAGTGAGCATTTACCTCCCTTGTGTTCACCTAAACACTTAGTGCACCTTTTCAGCTGTTGAGCACGTTGTTTCCGTGCCTCCATTGTTGTGTATTGAATGCAATACTGTGCCCAATGTGTTCCATCACAAAGTACACATTTTGGAGTACGTTTATGTGTGACAGTCTGTTTACTGTCTGTTGTGTTCACAGCTTGATAAGTGCCTACATGGGATTTCCCATTATATGGTTTAGTGGGAGTAGGTACACTCTTTTTGTACTGAGTTGAAGGTTTATTATCCACAACAGGATTGGTGGATTTTTCATCTTGTCTCGTTGCTTGCATGCATGAGACTATTGTTTGTAAACCCTTGCTAATTTCTTCACAAGTGAAATAGCGTTTATTGAACATAATATTTAAACGTTCAATGGTTTATGTTGACAGTTTATCTTGTATAATACCACTGATAAACCAATCACATTGCCTTAGATCATATTTAACTCCTAGAGTTCTGAGACTATTGTCTAATGTGATTCTAAATGACTGTACGTCTGAAAGACAATGTTTGGGTGGTTTCAAGCTTGATATTAAGACTGCATGTCTAACCCTGGATTTGTCAGCATCAAGATAATTATCTGCTAAGACACGTAAGGCTAGAGCATAATTGCCTTTGACCACCGGAAATGATTTAATCAGTTCATAGGGTTCACCTTTCACGAGATATCTGAGATAATTGAACTTAGCAATCTCATCTATGTCAGTACGTGAATTCACTAAAGAATTAAACCCACTAATGAACTCTTCATAATCATTACCTTCAAAAATAGGCATAGCCAATTTGGGAAGAGTTGGTAAACTAACACCAGGTGTGGCAGGTGTGTGGACAGGTGTGGAGACAGGTGTCTGACCACTGGCTGTAGGTCTCTGTGACAAAGTTTTGCGGCAGATAGCCTGTATTCCTGTCCACCTTAATTGTTGTCCACTAAAGGCATCCAAGACACTTTTAATTTCTTCCTCTGTCGGATTGGAATCTAGAAATTCCTTTTCATAGATCTCGTAGCCTGAATTAATGATTTCCAGACGTTTATTAAATAATTGAGATTTAATTTCCAACTGATCATAGTCTATATTTGTGTCTTGGGTTAAACCTATACAGACTGAAATTAATTGCTCCATTTGAGTAATTTTCGTCTGTAACGTGCATGAATTTTGTGGTTAATGACGACATCTTGCTAGTTTAAAAACTCCAGCTGAGTTTGTTTTGACTGCGTCAGCACACTACTGACCCACTAACCGTGTCTCTCAAGGTCAGTGACCTTGAGGTGCAGAGTACATATGGACGAAACAACACGAAGGTTTGTTTATGTCCTGAACTGTTGTCTCAGCTAAACTGAGTCTCCGCACTGACGTCACTTCACACATTATATATTTCACTGTATACATTACACATATATATTCAATGTTTATATACATACATATGTCACTGTTACAATGTTAATCAATATGAAAGTTTAAACTTAATATCACTTCCTATATTATAAAAGAGACAAACATAATACACAGTTTCTTCTCTTAATTTGTGTCTATAAACATTATAAACACTGTGTATATATATAAACTGTTTATACTATACACGTTCACAGACCAGCCATGTGCCAGTCAGTCTGCTTCTCGCTGAGTTAGGCAAAATTTGAAGTGTTGCTCCCGCGTGGGTGAGTGGGGTGATCCCCCAGTACTGTCCCCCAACCTTGGGTGACCCGACTACCGTTTTCTTTGCTGGGTGTCTGGTGAGCGCTTGCCGGCTCGCGTTTTCTATGCCTCGCGAGAGCTTCCCATACTCTTTGAATAGAGTAGGGACCCATATATTCTGGTTTCTTCTGTAAAAACAATAGTTTTACAGCTTTTTTCGAAGGACCTTGGATCGTAGACATTTATACACTGGAGTATAAATCTTTGGACCACCATGTGGCCACTCTCCTGGTTCGAATACGATCCACTTTCGATTCGTAAGGACCAAAACTTTCGGTTCGTAATGACCAAACTTCCGGTTCGTAAGGACCGAAACTTCCGGTTCGTAATGACCAAACATCCGGTTCGTAAGGACCACTACTGGGGAGGATGGGCTCCTTCCTACGATATAATGAACTGTATGGTTCGCTAATACTTAGCTTATTGATGAATCCAAGATGTCGCAGCCGTCCCCAACACCTTCTCAGGGGATCCATCTATGGCCTCATTCTCCACAGGGGGCTGTAAGATAAACATCAATGTGTGAGTTATTGCCCCAAAGGAGCATATGCCCATATCTCAGTCATTTGACAGACTGAAAGGCGGTTTACTCACGTTTTTTGGGCGGATCGCCCACGAGTCACCGGGTGATATGATAAATCTGCCTAAAGCAAATTATGCATTCCTAACTGCGCAGTAGGTGGCATCTAAGTTTAAGCAGACTTACCTGGGTATTTGTAACGGACCCTTAATTCACACCCGGATATCGCTGTCTTGTTTGAAGAACGCTGCTGAAGAGTCACTGCCTTGTTAGACGACGCAAACTCATTGTCCCTTTACGTTCTTTAATGCCGTAATCAGAAGCTGCGCACACTTCTGAATATACCGCGATTTTAATGTTATTCACTAAACGCGTTGAAACAGAATTCTTATCCGATTTCCCGATGTTAGTGGAGATTGAGGGAGGACGAACGCATACGACGATTGTCTCTTTGTCCGGTTATACACCGCGCCGTAGCACCTTTCCCCCTAGATATCTTAAGTCAATCTCCCGCGCCCCTGCCGCCCGCAGCTCGGTCAAGCTGGGCGTCGCTGAGGTCAGCTAAATTTTAACACTTGCAAGCCACTGCAACAATTTGCAATTCAAGAACTTGTGTTCTCTAAATATTTAGATCCCTGGAACACATGATTGCAATGTTCAAGTGTAGAAACTAATACAGCAGTTTACTATATCTCTTTCCTGCTAAGGTAAAGAGTAACATATCTCAATGTCTATCACTCATTACTTCACATATGTTGCAACCCTGGTCAGCTACTACGTGACTCGTGGCTGTTTGGGTCCATCCATATATTTTCAATTAAACTGTTGACCAGTAAACGTTGTTGATCAGGACGCTAGACTCGCCATCTGGCCCTTTCTAAGGGCCTGGCCCCTAAAGGCAGGGCCCTTTCTTCAGAAAGGGCTGGTACCCTCCTCTTTTAGAGAATTTTCTCCACACGAGTTGTGGTGATAGTTGTTAGTGAGTTGTGGTGATGGTTGGGGTGAGCTGTGATGGATGGTTGGTAGTGAGTTGTTGTGATGGTTGTAGTGAGTTGTGTTGATGGTTGTTAGTGAGTTGTGTTGATGGTTGTTAGTGAGTTGTGGTGATGGTTGTTAGTGAGTTGTGTTGATGGTTGTTAGTGAGTTGTGTTGATGGTTGTTAGTGAGTTGTGGTGATGGTTGGTAGTGAGTTGTGGTGATGGTTGGTAGTGAGTTGTGGTGATGGTTGTTAGTGAGTTGTGGTGATGGTTGTTAGTGAGTTGTGGTGATGGTTTGTAGTGAGTTGTAATGATGGTTGTTAGTGAGTTGTGTTGATGGTTGGTAGTGAGTTGTGGTGATGGTTGGGTGACCTGTGATGGATGGTTGGCAGTGAGTTGTGGTGATGGTTGTTAGTGAGTTGTGGTGATGGTTGTTAGTGAGTTGTGGTGATGGTTTTTAGTGAGTTGTGATGGATGGTTGGTAGTGAGTTGTGATGATGGTTGGTTATGAGTTGTGGTGATGGTTGTTAGTGAGTTGTGGTGATGGGGTGAGTTGTGATGGATGGTTGGTAGTGAGTTGTGGTGATGGTTGTTAGTGAGTTGTGATGATGGTTGGTAGTGAGTTGTGATGATGGTTGTTAGTGAGTTGTGGTGATGGTTGGGGTGAGTTGTGATGGATGGTTGGTAGTGAGTTGTGGTGATGGTTGTTAGTGAGTTGTGGTGATGGTTGTTAGTGAGTTGTGGTGATATTTGTTAGTGAGTTGTGGTGATGGTTGGTAGTGAGTTGTGATGATGGTTGTTAGTGAGTTGTGGTGATGGTTGGGGTGAGCTGTAATGGATGGTTGGTAGTCAGTTGTTGTGATGGTTGTTAGTGAGTTGTGGTGATGGTTGTTAGTGAGTTGTGGTGATGGTTGTTAGTGAGTTGTGGTGATGGTTGGTAGTGAGTTGTGATGGATGGTTGGTAGTGAGTTGTGATGATGGTTGGTAGCGAGTTGTGGTGATGGTTGTTAGTGAGTTGTGGTGATGATTGGGGTGAGCTGTGATGGATGGATGGTTGGTAGTGAGTTGTGGTGATGGTTGTTAGTGAGTTGTGGTGATGGTTGGTAGTGAGTTGTGATGATGGTTGTTAGTGAGTTGTGGTGATGGTTGGGGTGAGTTGTGATGGATGGTTGGTAGTGAGTTGTGATGATGGTTGGAAGCGAGTTGTGGTGATGGTTGTTAGTGAGTTGTGGTGATGGTTGGGGTCAGCTGTAATGGATGGTTGGTAGTGAGTTGTGGTGATGGTTGGTAGTGAGTTGTGGTGATGGTTGTTAGTGAGTTGTGGTGATGGTTGTTAGTGAGTTGTGGTGATGGTTGGTAGTGAGTTGTGATGATGGTTGGTAGTGAGTTGTGGTGATGGTTGGGGTGAGTTGTGATGGATGGTTGGTAGTGAGTTGTGGTGATGGTTGTTAGTGAGTTGTGGTGATGGTTGGGGTGAGTTGTGATTGATGGTTGGCAGTGAGTTGTGGTGATGGTTGTTAGTGAGTTGTAGTGATTGTTGTTAGTGAGTTGTGGTGATGGTTGTTAGTGAGTTGTGGTGATAGTTGGTAGTGAGTTGTGATGATGGTTGGTTTATAATGAGTTGAGGTGATGGTCATTTGTGGTTATTGATAATCACTTGTTGTTACGGATGGTAGATGGTGAGTTGGGATGATGGATGAACGACCAGTTTAGGTAATGGATGGTTGATGGTGAATTACGGTGATGGATGATTTATAATGAGTTGAGGTAATGGATGGTTTATAGAGAGATGTGGTAAGAGACAGTTAATGATGAGTTGTACAGATGAATGCTTGATAATGAGTTGTGAAGATTATTGGTTGAAGATGAGCCGAAATTTTGAGAGTTAATGGTGATTAAATCGTAATGAATAGTTAATAAACTGTTGTTTCTTTCTTTGTCTCAATGATTTAATTATGATAGAAAAAAATATTTTGTGACGAATTGTGTTGGTCAGCTCAGGTGTGTTGCCTAAGATGTTGTCTTCTTCCATTGTGCTGCCTGAGTTGATGTCTTCTTCCATCGTGTTGCCTAAAATGTTGTCTTCTTCCATTGTGTTGCCTAAGATGTTGTCTTCTTCCATCGTGTTGCCTAAAATGTTGTCTTCTTCCATTGTGTTGCCTAAGATGTTGTCTTCTTCCATTGTGTTGTCTAAGATGTTGTCTTCTTCCATTGTGTTGCCTAATATGTTGTTTTCTTCCACTGTGTTTCCTAAGATGTTGTCTTCTTCCATTGTGTTGCCTGAGTTGATGTCTTCTTCCATCGTGTTGCCTAAGATGTTGTCTTCTTCCATTGTGTTGCCTGAGTTGATGTATTCTTCCATCGTGTTGCCTAAGATGTTGTATTCTTCCATTGTGTTGCCTGAGTTGATGTCTTCTTCCATTGTGTTGCCTAAGATGTTGTCTTCTTCCATCGTGTTGCCTAAGATGTTGTCTTCTTCCATTGTGTTGCCTAAGATGTTGGTTTCTTCCATTGTGTTGCCTAAGATGTTGTCTTCTTCCACTGTGTTGCCTAAGATGTTGTCTTCTTCCATTGTGTTGCCTAAGATGTTGTCTTCTTCCCTTGTGTTGCCTAAGATGTTGCCTTCTTCCACTGTGTTGCCTAAGATGTTGTCTTCTTCCATTGTGTTGCCTGAGTTGATGTCTTCTTCCATCGTGTTGCCTAAGATGTTGTCTTCTTCCATTTTGTTGCCTGAGTTGATGTCTTCTTCCATCCTGTTGCCTAAGATGTTGTCTTCTTCCATTGTGTTGCCTGAGTTGATGTCTTCTTCCATTGTGTTGCCTAAGATGTTGTCTTCTTCCATCGTGTTGCCTAAGATGTTGTCTTCTTCCATTGTGTTGCCTAAGATGTTGTCTTCTTCCATTGTGTTGCCTAAAATGTTGTCTTCTTCCACTGTGTTGCCTAAGATGTTGTCTTCTTCCATTGTGTTGCCTAAGATGTTGTCTTCTTCCATTGTGTTGCCTAAGATGTTGCCTTCTTCCACTGTGTTGCCTAAGATGTTGCCTTCTTCCACTGTGTTGCCTAAGATGTTGCCTTCTTCCACTGTGTTGCCTAAGATGTTGTATTCTTCCATTGTGTTGCTTAAGATGTTGTCTTCTTCCTTTGTGTTGCCTAAGATGTCTTCTTCCATTGAGTTGCCTAAGATGTTTGTCTTCTTCCATTTTGTTGCTTAAGATGTTGTCTTCTTCCTTTGTGTTGCCTAAGATGTTGTTTTCTTCCATTGAGTTGCCTAAGATGTTGTCTTCATCCTTTGTGTTGCCTAAGATGTTGTCTTCTTCCTTTGTGTTGCCTAAGATGTTGTCTTCTTCCATTTTGTTGTGTCTTGAGTTTGATGTGAACTACATCATTATATCCCATACCAGATCATCCTAATATCCCATACCAGATCATCCTAATATCCCATACCAGATCATCCTAATATCCCATACCAGATCATCCTAATATCCCATACCAGATCATCCTAATATCCCATACCAGATCATCCTAATATCCCATACCAGATCATCCTAATATCCCATACCAGATCATCCTAATATCCCATACCAGATCATCTTTATATCCCATACCAGGTCATCCTTATATCCAATACCAGGTCATCCTTATATCCAATACCAGGTTATCCTTATATCCCATACCAGGTCATCCTTATATTCAATACCAGGTCATCCTTATATCCAATGCCAGGTTATCCTTATATCCCATACCAGTCATCCTTATATCCCATACCAGGTCATCCTTATATCCGATGCCAGGTTATCCTAATATCCCATACCAGATCATCCTTATATCCCATACCAGGTTATCCTTATATCCAATACCAGGTTATCCTTATATCCAATGTCAGGTTATCCTTATATCCAATACCAGGTAATCCTTATATCCCATACCAGGTCATCCTTATATCCGATGCCAGGTCATCCTTATATCCCATACCAGGTCATCCTTATATCCAATACCAGGTCATCCTTATATCCGATGCCAGGTCATCCTTATATCCCATACCAGGTCATCCTTATATCCAATACCAGGTCATCCTTATATCCAATACCAGGTCATCCTTATATCCAATACCAGGTCATCCTTATATCCATACCAGGTCATCCTTATATCCAATACCAGGTCATCATATCCTATAGTATCCAATCCATACCAGGTCATCCTTATATCCCATACCAGGTCATCCTTATATCCCATACCAGGTCATCCTTATATCCCATACCAGGTCATCCCGGTTCTATATCCCATACCAGGTCATCCTTATATCCAATGCCAGAGTTATCCTTATATCCAATACCAGGTCATCCTTTATCCAATACCAGGTCATCCTTATATCTCATATCAGGTCATCCTTATATCCATCCAGGTCATCCTTATATCCATACCAGGTCATCCTTATATCCATGCCAGGTTATCCTTATATCAATCCAGGTCATCCTATATCCCATACAGGTCATCCTTATATCCCATACCAGGTCATCCTTATATCCGATGCCAGGTTATCCTAATATCCCATACCAGATCATCCTTATATCCCATACCAGGTAATCCTTATATCCAATGCCAGGTTATCCTTATATCCAATACCAGGTCATCCTTATATCCCATACCAGGTCATCCTTATATCCGATGCCAGGTCATCCTTATATCCCATACCAGGTCATCCTTATATCCAATGCCAGGTTATCCTTATATCCAATACCAGGTCATCCTTATATCCCATACCAGGTCATCCTTATATCCTATGCCAGGTCATCCTTATATCCCATACCAGGTCATCCTTATATCCAATACCAGGTCATCCTTATATCCAATACCAGGTCATCCTTATATCCAATACCAGGTCATCCTTATATCCGATGCCAGGTCATCCTTATATCCCATACCAGGTCATCCTTATATCCCATACTAGGTCATCCTTATATCCAATACCAGGTCATCCTTATATCCCATACCAGGTCATCCTTATATCCAATACCAGGTCATCCTTATATCCCATACCACGTCATCCTTATATCCAATGCCAGGTTATCCTTATATCCAATACCAGGTCATCCTCATATCCTATACCAGGTCATCCTTATTTTAGTTAAATAATATATTACTGGAAGCTTCAATAAAGTTTTACCAAGTATATAATCATTATGTTATTAGTTATCCATAAATGGAGGTTTACTACTTTTTATTCTATGAACAGAATAATGTTTATTTATAACGTAAACACCACCTAAACATTAAGGTAAATATTATTTGTACTATAAACATTAAGACTGAAGAAATAACATTCGGGGTATAAGTGATGCTAACATTTAAACATAGCAGTACAACACAATAATTTGATAATATTGGCTAACATTCAGGACACGACAGCAGAACGTAGAGTTTTAGTAAGACGGAGACGCACTGACCAGTGTGTAGCAGCCACCTGTTGAATTATTTTTGTCAAGGTACTAAATAATCCCACCACCTGCTGCCATTTTTCATCCCATAACGTTTATGGTTCATGTTTGTGGCGGTGAAAGTTTTATTATAATCCTGAAGACGTTTGGGAGATGAAAATGTCAGAATACAGAAAAACTTGATAATTTTTTTAATAATGATTTCTAGCCAGAGTTTATCTTAGATAGGATAATTCATGGTAGTGTCTTCATTACCTTATCCACAAATGTCTCAAACTGGTCACTTTTCACACGTTTCACAATGGATGTTTTGAAAATCCCACACAAAAAAACTGTGAGGGAGAGTGTATATATATGACTGGGTGCAAATTTTTATACATGTGTGTGTACTCACCTAATTGTGGTTGCAGGGGTCGAGACTCAGCTCCTGGCCCCGCCTCTTCGCTGTCTGCTACTGGGTCTCTGCTCTCCCTGCTCCATGAGCTTTATCATACCTTGTCTTAAAACTATGTATGGTTCCTGCCTCCACTATATCTTTCTCTAGTCCATTCCACTTCCTGACTACTCTGTGGCTGAAGAAATGTTTCCTGACATCCCTTTGACTCATCTGAGTCTTCAGCTTCCAGTTGTGTCCCCTTGTTTCTGTGTTCCCTCTCTGAAACAACCTGTCACTATCTACCTTGTCAATTCCCATCAGTATTTTGTATGTCGTTATCATGTCTCCTCTGACCCTTCTTTCCTCCAGTGTTGTTAGTCCTATTTCCCACAATCTTTCTTCATAAGACAGACCCCTGAGTTGTGGAACTAACCTTGTCGCAAACCTTTGCACTTTCTCCAGTTACTTTACGTGCTTGACCAGGTGTAGGTTCCAGACTGGTGCTGCATATTCTAGTATGGGCCTGACGTACACGGTATACAGTGTCTTGAACGATTCCTTGTTAAGGTAACGGAACGCTAATCTAAGGTTTGCCAGACGCCCATATGCTGCCGCAGTTATCTGGTTGATGTGTGCCTCCGGAGACGTGCTTGGCGTTATACTCACTCCAAGGTCTTTCTCCTTTGCCGAGGTTTGTAGCCTTTGTCCGCCCAGCTTGTACTCTGTCAGCGGTCTTCTTTGCCCTTCTCCGATCCTCATGACTTTGCATTTGGAGGGATTGAATTCGAGAAGCCATCTGCTAGACCAGATGTCGAGCTTGTCCAGGTCTGTTTGCAGCCCTGCCTGGTCCTCTTCCGATGTGATTCTCCTCATTATTTTCACATCATCCGCGAATAGAGACACTTCTGAGTCTATCCCGTCCGTCATGTCATTTACATATACCAGAATAACACTGGTCCTAGGACTGACCCCTGCGGTACACCGCTCGTCACAGGCGCCCACTGTGATACCTCACCACGCACCACAGTGGGCGCCTGTGACGAGCGGTGTACCGCAGGGGTCAGTCCTAGGACCAGTGTGTGTGTGTGTGTGTGTGTGTGTGTGTGTGTGTGTGTGTGTGTGTGTGTGTGTGTGATATATATAGTGCATCATGTATGTCAGGGCAACCAGTTCTTATTTTCAAATACCGCCTTGGGCTGGTGCCCGACCAGGCAGTCGACATCCAGGCTTGGTCGAGACATGTGTCGCTAGACGACTTACCTTCCAGTAAAGTCAGAAACAACCACCGTAAGTATTATTTCACACCTGTCACTCAAAAAACCCACTACCAGACCTCCATGACAAGTATGGCGGCAGTTGGATGTTTGTGGACAACCATGATCATATACACTTAGAAAATCTTGGAGGAACTAGTCCCAAATTTGTACACGGAAATTACTCCCTATGAAAGCAAAACCCTCGGCAGGTGGTACAACATCCCCAGTGAAAAGCAGAGGCGCCATGAGACTGTTCAGGGGCCCAAGACTGTTCAAGTACCTCCCAGCATACATAAGTGGGATTACCAATAGACACCTGACGGTCTTCAAGAGGGAGCTGGACAGACATCTAAGGCAGTACTTGACAGTACTTCACTACCTGTGTACTCACCTATTTGTACTCACCTATTTGTTGTTGCAGGGGTCGAGTCATAGCTCCTGGCCCCGCCTCTTCACAGATTGCTACTAGGTCCTCTCACTCCCTGCTCCATGAGCTTTATCAAACCTCGTCTTAAAACTATGTATGGTTCCTGCCTCCACTACGTCACTTTCTAGGCTATTCCACTTCCTGACAACTCTATGACTGAAGAAATACTTCCTAACATCCCTTTGACTCATAGGAGTCTTCAACTTCCAACTGTGACCCTTGTTTTTGTGTCCCCTCTCTGGAACATCTTGTCTCTGTCCACCTTATCTATTCCTCGCAGTATTTTATATGTCGTTATCATGTCTCCCCTAACCCTCCATTCCTCTAGTGTCATTAGGCCGATTTCCCTTACCCTTTCTTCGTAGGACAATCCCCCTTAGCTCTGGGACTAGTCTTGTTGCAAAACTTTGCACTTTCTGTAATTTCCCGACGTGCTTGACCAGGTGTGGGTTCCAAACTGGTGCTGCATGCTCCAGTATGGGCTTGACGTATATGGTGTACAGAGTCTTGAACGATTCCTTAGTGAGGTATTGGAACGCTATTCTTAGGTTTGCCAGCCGCCCGTATGCTGCAGCAGTTATCTGATTGATGTGTGCCTCAGGAGATGTGCTCGGTATTATACTCACCCCAAGATCTTTTTCCTTGAATGAGGTTTGCAGTCTTTGGCCACCTAGATTAGACTCTGTCTGCGGTCTTCTTTGTCCTTCCCCGATCTTCATGACTTTACATTTGCCAGGGTTAAATTCAAGGAGCAATTTACTGGACCAGGCTTGTAGCCTGTCTAGGTCTCTTTGTAGTCCTACCTGATCCTCAACTGACTTAATTCTTCTCATTAACTTCACATCATCTGCAAACAGGGACACTTCTGAGTCTATCCCTTCCGTTATGTCATTCACATATACCAAAAACAGTACAGGTCCTAGGACTGACCCTTGTGGAACCCCACTTGTCATAGGTGCCCACTCTGACACCTCGTCATGTACCATGACTCATTGTTGCCTCCCTGTCAGATATTCTCTGATCCATTGCCTTTCCTGTTACATGTGCCTGATCCTATAGCTTTTGCATTACCCTCTTGTGAGGAACTGTGTCGAACGCCTTCTTGCAGTCCAATAAAATGCAGTCTATCCACCCCTCTCTCTCGTGTTTTACTTCTGTTACCTTGTCATATAACTCCAGTAGGTTTGTGACACAGGATTTTCCTTCACTGAAGCCGTGCTGGTTGTCGTTTATAAGCTTGTGTCTTTCTAGGTGCTCCACCACTCTCCTCCTGATGATCTTCTCCATGACTTTTATTACAACCTCAGGTTCAGTGGCCTGTTAACCTGAGTGTAAAGGGAGCTTGGAGCAAAGAAACACAGTAGAAGATGTATTGAAATTGTATTTCTTTCAAAAATCAGCTAGATTAATTCCAAACTTTTATCTTTTCCTTCACCAAGTAATTGTGATTATTAAAGACTTTTGTCTTTTCCTTCACCAAGTATAACAAAGTGCTATTTACACATATGTACACTATATACAAAGGAGTAGTGTTTAGTGCACGCCACAGTTGTCTAGGCTAAGCAGCAGCCAAAAGACAGACAACTTTCCACAACCAGCTCTATGCAGGAATTCCAATGACAAACCACGAGTGGTAACCACGTCACCTTTGTCATTGTTAAACTCGCATTTTAATTGGCTGAACCGAGTCGTTGATTTGATGATGGGGCCCTCATCACCAAACCCTTAACGATGGTTAGCTGGTTGGAGGGGAGCCTATGTGGGTGTGTTTAACATGCTCCGAATAAAGGTTACATACTCTTTGCATGCAACACCCCCACCCTAAGAGGGCTCAGGACTAGGCTTCCACCTCAAAATGGGTAGAGTGCCACCATGGCACATTATAATAATGGGACCGCCTTTCCCCTCTACCATCCCGCTCATTAGTTAAAGCTAAACTTTTCTCGAGACTTAAGTCCAGCTTTAAACTTAAGAGTGAGACAGCCGACGGTAGGGCTAACATAGGTCCAAGGTGCCTGCGGTCGGTAGCAGGGCACCCCCCCCACTAAAAAAAAACCCCACTAGGGGAAAAAAAGGGCTGGTTCTACCCAAAGTCCCTAACACATCCTAACTAAATACAATGACTTCTGGACAACACATCAGCTAGTGTATTAAATTTTCCAGCAATGTGTATAATTTTTATATTGTAGGGTTGCAACTTAATACTCCAACGCATGAGTCTGGTATTTTTGTTCTTCATGTTCTGTAGATACACCAGAGGGTTGTGGTCGCTGTAGATGGAGACCACCTGAGAGGACTGGCCCACGTAGACATCAAAATGCTCTAATGCCAGAAGTAGAGCCAGGCCCTCCTTCTCTATAGTAGAGTAGGCCCTCTGGTGTGGCTGGTATTTGGCAGAGAAAAATGCCACAGGCTGCAACCCATCATCCCCAGATTGCAGAAGCACTGCCCCCACCCCAGACTCACAAGCATCAATCTGTAAGGAAAATGGTTTTGAAAAGTCTGGAGACAACAGAATGGGTGCAGTACAAAGTAATCTCTTTGCTTTTGTAAAGGCATCTTGACATTCTGGGGTCCAAATAAAGGGAACTTTGTGACTGGTAAGTGAGGTTAGAGGTGCAACAATATCTGCAAAATTTTTACAGAATCTTCTATAAAACCCTACCATCCCTAGAAAACGTTGAAGGGATTTCCTGTCAGGGGGAACTGGATAATTTTTAATGGCCAGAATTTTTGCAAATTTAGGGGCCACTTTGCCACTACCTACTTCATGGCCCAGAAAATTAATAGTAGATTGGCCAAAGGATGACTTTGATAAATTAACAGTTAAATGAAAACTCTGGAAGGTCTCAAAGAGAGCCTTAAGCCTAAACACATGTTGGTCCCAAGTGTCCGACACAACAACTATGTCATCTAGGTAAGCTGCCGTGCCTTCAAGTCCTTTAATAGCCTGATGGATAAGTCTCTGGAATGATGCAGGAGAGTTTTTCCTTCCGAAGGGGTCACTGTATACTGATAATGACCTCCTTGAATTACGAAGGCAGAGATTTCCTTCGCCTTATCTGTTAAAGGTACTTGATAGTAACCTTTAAGGAGGTCCAATTTGGATACAAAAGTAGCCTTACCCACAAAGTCGATTACATCATCCAGACGTGGCAGAGGATAGGCATCTGCAATTGTGACCTCATTCACCTTACGGTAATCTGTGCACATTCGGAACCCTCCATCAGCTTTGTTAACAAGAATGCACGGTGAAGCCCACGGACTAGATGACTCCTCCACTAACCCATGCTCTAACAGAAATTCTACCTCCTGTTGAAGTAGCCTCTGTTTTTCAGGATTAGCTCTGTAAGGGGAGAGTTTAATAGGTTTAGAGTTTCCAACATCTACATCATGATATCCTAATGTACATTTTTTCGGCACATCCGAAAACAAATATCAGGATAAGACTGTAGGAGCCCAGTTAAATTAGTTACTTGAGACTTGGTCAAACCCAACATTAAAGGTTTAGGGTCCTTAAGGAGGACTGAATTTGGAAGCTTTACATTAATCTCAGAGTGCAAAGAGTCAGGGTCATCAGAGGTAGAGGACAGAGTCATTACTGGAACTTTATCTGGTGTATTAAAAGCTTTAATTTGATTAATGTGGTAAGTTTTACTTTTTGAGGTTTTGTCAAGGGGAGATACCACATAATTTACATCAGATAATTTACTTACGATTTGCATTGGTCCCGTAAATCTAGCTTTCAAGGTGTGGAAAGGTATAGGCTCCTGTACCAACACCTTATCTCCTGGATGGAAGGAGCGAAATTTTGAGTTTCTGTCATACCTCTGTTTCATCGTATTTTGAGCTGCCTTCAAGTTAGCCTTAGCCAACTGACATGCTACCTGCAACCTTGAAGAAGGGTTGTAGCTGGTTGTGGAGGCGTCTTCTCCCATCCATCCTTCTTTGAGCACATGTAGAGGACCTCGTACATTGTGCCCAAATATCAGCTCAAAAGGACTGTACCCTGTAGACTCTTGCACAGTTTCTCTCATTGTGAATAGCAACAGAGGAAGTGATTCATCCCAGTCTGTAGGAAAATGCAAGCAGAATGTTCTCATCATTGTTTTTAACGTCTGATGGAATCTTTCCAAGGCGCCTTGGGACTGAGGATGATAGGCAGTGGATAGGTTATGAACTATTCCTAGCCTAGTTAATGCTTCCCTAAATGCTTTGGCAGTGAAGTTAGTACCTTGATCACTTTGAATAGTTTTAGGAATTCCAAAGCAAGAGATAAACTTAGTTAAAGCTTTAAGGATTGCTTTAGTGTTAATACTGTGCATGGGAACTGCTTCTGGGTATCTAGTTACTCTATCCATGATTGTGAATAAGTACTGATTTCCAGACTTAGCTTTAGGTAGTGGACCTACACAATCTATTATAATTCTGAAAGGGTCTCCATTAACAGGAATGGGATGGAGAGGTGCAGGTTTAATGGGGTGTCCATGTTTCCCTACCTGCTGACATTCTGGACAACAGCAAATATGATTCTTTACATCTTGCCTTAACTTTGGCCAAAAGAATTCTTTTGTTATTCGGTATTGAGTTTTGGTAATTCCCAAATGGCCTCCTAAAGAAGAATTATGGGCTATATTTAGTATCTGAGACCTAAACTTTCTGGGAACCACTAATTTATCTGTTTGTTGTTTTCCCTCCACCTCCTTACCAGTTTCAGTGCAGACTAAGTAATTATTTTTTAAGAGATATTTGACCGGGTGACCCGAAGTGGATTTACCCATAGCTGCCTCAAAAGCAGAGTTTAGTGAGGAGTCTTTCCATTGTTCCTCCCGAATGGACAGTCCCTCAGGCATGGAAACTGAGACATCTGACAATCCTGCAACACTGGAATAGGAAGGCT
Organism: Cherax destructor; assembly: GCA_009830355.1. NCBI lineage: Eukaryota > Metazoa > Arthropoda > Malacostraca > Decapoda > Parastacidae > Cherax > Cherax destructor. The sequence goes on along the minus strand of WNWK01028499.1, from coordinate 8,847 downwards.
TGATCTGGGGCTGTTCACTAAATTTACGAGGCTCTGGCCAGTTTTCCTCGCAAAACAAATTTGTTAGTCCGAGATCAGAGTCGTCCAAGGACGAGTTAACATTCTCATCAGACATCACTTTGGATTGTGCCCGAGTTATGGCCAACATCGGGAAAGAATTAATCATTATGGGTTCTATACATTTAGTAGACTCAATGTTATTACCCAGTAATAGCATTGCATCCTTCATAGGAAATCCCTCTGAGACACCAACAGTCAAATACCCATTGTAGTATTTACTCTGCACATAGATTTGATGTAAAGGGACAGAAAATACTGCTCCTCCAAAAGCTTCTAACAGAACTGAGGATTGCAAAGAGGTTTGTTCAGAAAGGGGAAGTACTCCCTCTCTTATAAGTGAGCAATATGCTCCAGTATCCCTAAAGGTTCTAACTTCCTTTTTCTCTGAATGTTCTTGAAGGGATATTTTACAAGTGCTATAATAGGGGGCCATCCCCTTCTCTACTTCTTCCTGGGACATATTATTAGGGATATTAGAGATTTTACCAAATGGTTGGGGTTTACTTGGACAATTGGGCCTAATGTGGCCAGGCTTGCCACAGTTGTAACATACCATCTCAGCTTTAACTTTGGCACCTCGTTGATTTTGTGACTTACACCACTCTGGATACTGCTGCTTCGAATCACCATGTTGAGTAGTTTGAGGTCTCTCACCAGGTTGACCAGGAGTGAAGTAACGCTGCTCACCAGGTGATTTAGTTGACTGCTGACGAGATTCACCTTCATCTTGACCTTTATTTCTCCACTCAGGAACTTTTCTTTGACGATCTCTGCTCATACCAGGCTGTTGAGGAAAGAGATAAGACCGCTCGGACAAGGAGCGGTTAGTTTCAAAAGTATCAGCCAACCTGGCTGCTTCCAATGCCGTAGGCAAGGAAGCATCCTACAGGACCTACTCGAAACAATAGTGTGAGCGATTAACATACATTCACCTCCTATCACACACAACATACACAAACTTTGTTTCTGGCTGCGAGAAAGTGACACAAACTCTCACTTTTATTCCGCAACTCTGGCACACTAGCTTTGAGCTCATAGGTATGCCAATATGATCTTGCAGAAAGACTCGAACCTCTGGACTAACAGACTCCAGCAGGTTATCCACCAAGATGAGCTGCTTCAAATTTTCAAAATCAACGACACCACTTGCCTTGTACCACTTTGTAAAAGCCCTGGTCTATTGTCTGACTTAGTCAACAGCAGACTGACCCAACTGCCTTCTGCCGAGTTTGAATTCTTTCCTATACTTGGCAGGAATACATTGATAAGCCCCAAGAACAGTGGTTTTCACAATGCGATAGTTTCCAAAGTCAGCATTTCCCAGGCTAGAAGTAAATTCTTGTGCCTTACCAAACAACGCAGTATGCACCAGTGATGCCCAATGAACCTCAGGCCACCCTAAAGCTCGAGCCTGGTTTTCAAATGCTTCGAAAAACTGTTCAGGCTCTGCTTCAACAAAATGAGGAACAAACTGTACTGCCCTTTGCAAATTGAAGTCATCTACAGTCTGATGGAATTGTCTCCTCTCCTTCTCTCTATCAAACTCCTCCTTAGCAAATGCACGCTGTTCTTTAGTTTGTTCAAGAGTGAGTCTGGCTAGTTCAAGCGCCAGTGAACCAGACTCACCTGTCGATAACCCCACACCTGTGACTTGCTGGTTTTGCTCAGAAGTTTTGTCTCTCCCATTTTGTAGAAACCTTAATGGTGACCTACGATTAACAGCTCCTGTAGAGGGAGAAACAAGAGACTGATATGCCATAGTTTCAGTTTGTAGTTTACTCCTTATAATATCACGCAGCTGAGCAGCAGTAAGGGTACGCTGGTATTCAACACCAATAGAACGAGCGATACGCCAACAACACTGTAGAGAGAGTTTGGGCAACTTTAGTAGAGTTAACGCAGACACTAACCGTCTGACTCGACTAGGTGGCATTAACCCTCAACTTAACACGCTTTAACGCAAATGCACGGTACGACTGCAGGTTACTCACACGATAGCAGAGCTGACACGCAATAGCAAAGCCAATATGCACACACACAATAGCAAGGCTGATACACAATAACAAACCAAATTGCAGAATACTCACAATAGCAGGCTGACCATAGCGAAGCGAATGCAAAGATGACACACAAAATTCGTGAAGCGTTGGCAAAGCGTAAGCAATGCCAGATAGCAAGCTATCTAGATACAAGACTAGCTCCTGCGCGAACTTCAACTCTAGGCTCAACTCCTGCTCTAAGTCTCCAAATTCAGCTCCGGGACAGGCTACCCATATTACAACCTCAGGTTCAATGCCCTGTTAACCTGAGTGTAAAAGGGAGCTTGGAGCAAAGAAACACAGTAGAAGATGTATTGAAATTGTATTTCCTTCAAAAATCAGTTAGATTAATTCCAGACTTTTGTCTTTTCCTTCACCAAGTAATTGTGATTATATAAGACTTTTGTCTTTTCCTTCACCAAGTATTACAAAAGGGCTTTTTTTACACATATGTACACTATATACAAAGTAGTAGTATTTAGTATTTAGTGCACGCCACAGTTGTCTAGGCTAAGCAGCAGCCAAAAGACACACAACTTTCCACAACCAGCTCTATGCAGGAATTCCAATGACAAACTGCGAGTGGTATCCACGTCACCTTTGTCATTGTTAAACTCGCATTTTAATAGGCTGAACCGAGTCGTTGATTTGATGATGGGGCCCCATCACCAAACCCTTAACGATGGTTCACTGGTTGGAGGGGAGCCTATGTGGGTGTGTTTAACATGCTCCGAATAAAGGTTGGATACTCTTTGCATGCAACAATCTCCCTTTTGAGATCCCATTTTTTTATCCTGTTAGGATGCTCTAACTCCTTTAGCTTTGTGTAAAAATGTTGTGGTGTGTGTGTGTTTGTGTACTCACATATTTGTATTCACCTATTTGTGGTTGCAGGGGTCGATTCATAGCTCCTGGCCCCGCCTCTTCACTGATTGCTACTAGGTCCTCTCTCCCTGCTCTATGAGCTTTATCAAACCTCGTATTAAAACTATGTATGGTTCCTGCCTCCACTACGTCACTTTCTAGGCTATTCCACTTCCTGACAACTCTATGACTGAAGAAATCCTTCCTAACATTCCTTTGTGTGTGTGTGTGTTAGTTACCATTTTGTCCTAGGCACATGTCGATTAGACACTAGGCCTGTTGTATATATGTGTGTGTAAGGAAACACTTCAAAATGCTTCGTGCCCCGCCGGGATTGAACCCGGGCCCTCCGTGCGTAAAGCAAGAGCGCTAGCCACCATGCCATCGGGCGTGTGTACTCACCTATTTGTGGTTGCAGGGGTCAAGTCATAGCTCCTGGCCCCGCCTCTTCACTGATTGCTACTAGGTCCTCTCTCTCCCTGCTCCATGAGCTTTATCAAACCTAGTCTTAAAACTATGTATGGTTCCTGCCTCCACTACGTCGCTCTCTAGGCTATTCCACTTCTTGACAACTCTATGACTGAAGAAATACTTCCTAACATCCCTTTGACTCATAGGAGTCTTCAACTTCCAATTGTGACCCCTTGTTTCTGTGTCCCCTCTCTGGAACATCTTGTCTATGTCCACCTTATCTATTCCTCGCAGTATTTTATATGTCGTTATCATGTCTCCCTAACCCTCCTGTCCTCTAGTGTCGTCAGGCCTATTTCCCTTAACCTTTCTTCGTAGGACAATCCCTTAGCTCTGGGACTAGTCTTGTTGCAAACCTTTGCACTTTCTCTAATTTCTTGACGTGCTTGACCAGGTGTAGGTTCCAGACTGTTGCTGCATACTCTAGTATGGGCCTGACGTATATGGTGTACAGAGTCTTGAATGATTCCTTAGTGAGGTATTGGAACGCTATTCTTAGGTTTGCCAGCCGCTCGTATGCTGCAGCAGTTATCTGATTGATGTGTGCCTCAGGAGATGTGCTCGGTATTATACTCACCCCAAGATCTTTTCTTTGAGTGAGGTTTGCAGTCTTTGGCCACCTAGACTATACTCTGCGGTCTTCTTTGCCCTTCCCCGATATTCATGACTTTACATTTGGCAGGGTTAAATTCAAGGAGCCAGTTACTGGACCAGGCTTGTAGCCTGTCCAGGTCTCTTTGTAGTCCTGCCTGATCCTCGACTGATTTGATTCTTCTCATTAACTTCACATCATCTGCAAACAGGGACACTACTGAGTCTATCCCTTCCGTTATGTCATTCACATATACCAAAAATAGTACAGGTCCTAGGACTGACCCTTGTGGAACTCCACTCGTCACAGGTGCCCACTCTGATATCTCATCACGTACCATGACTCGTTGTTGCCTCCCTGTCAGATATTCTCTGATCCATTGCAGTGCTTTTCCTGTTACGTGTGCCTGATCCTCTAGCTTTTGCATTAACCTCTTGTGAGGAACTGTGTCGAACGCCTTCTTGCAGTCCAAAAAAATGCAGTCTATCCACCCCTCTCTCTCGTGTCTTACTTCTGTTACCTTGTCATAAAACTCCACTAGGTTTGTGACACAGGATTTTCCTTCCCTGAAACCGTGCTGGTTGTCGTTTATAAGCTTGTGTCTTTCTAGGTGCTCCACCACTCTCCTCCTGATGATCTTCTCCATGACTTTGCATACTATACACGTCAGTGACACAGGTTTGTAGTTTAATGCCTCGTGTCTGTCTCCTTTCTTAAAAATTGGGACTACATTTGCCATCTTCCACGCCTCAGGTAGTTGCCCAGTTTCAATGGATGTGTTGAAGATTTGTGTTAGTGGCACACACAACATCTCTGCTCCCTCTCTAAGGACCCACAGAGAAATGTTGTCCGGTCCCACCGCTTTTGAGGTATCGAGTTCACATAGCAGCTTCTTTACCTCCTCCTCGGATGTGTGTATTTCATCCAGCACTTGTTGGTATACCTCCCTATTCTGAATTCCTGGAGTCCTTCCTGTCTCCTGTGTAAATACTTCTTTAAATCTCATGTTGAGCTCCTCACATACCTCTTGGTCGTTTATTGTGAACTCCCCACCTTCCTTTCTCAGCCTGATTACCTGGTCCTTGACTGTTGTTTTCCTCCTGATGTGGCTATACAACAGCTTCGGGTCAGACTTGACTTTTGATGCTATATCGTTTTCATATTGTCGCTGAGCCTCCCTCTTACCTGTGCATATTCGTTTCTGGCTCTTCGGCTAATCTCTTTATTTTCCTGGGTCCTTTGTCTTCTTACTTTTTCCATTCTCTATTACACTTAGTTTTTGCCTCCCTACACCTCTGGGTGAACCAAGGACTCGTTCTGGCCTTCTTCCCATTACTTCTGTTTCCCTTGGGGACAAACCTCTCCTCTGCCTCTTTGCATTTGGTTGTCACATATTCCAGCATTTCTTTTACTGGTTTTCCTGCCAATTCTCTCTCCCACTGAACGTCTTGTAGGAAGTTCCTCATGCCTGTGTAGTCCCCCCTTTTGTAGTTTCGTTTCTCCCTTCCTATTCCTGCTCCCCTCTCCACTTGTAGCTCAACTATATAATCAAAACACAGAACCAAATGATCACTAGCTCCAAGGGGCCTTTCATACATGATATCCTCGATGTCCGAACTACTCAAGGTGAATACTAGGTCCAGTCTTGCTGGATCATCCCCACCTCTCTCTCTGGTAGTGTCTCTAACATGTTGATGCATGAGGTTTTCCAGTACCACATCCATCATCTTCGCCCTCCATGATTCAGGACCCCCATGGGGCTCCAGGTTTTCCCAATCAATCTCTTTGTGATTGAAATCACCCATAACTAGTAACTTTGCTCTCCCCATGTGGGCTCTTCTGGCTACCTCGGCTAGTGTGTCTACCATTGCTCTGTTGCTCTCGTCGTATTCTTCTCTTGGCCTCCTGCAGTTCTGTGGCGGGTTGTACATTACAGCAATTACCACCTTATGGCCCTCAGACTGAATTGTTCCTACTATGTAGTCCCATTTCACCCATTCCATCCATTCCTTCCACTTCCTCAAATCCCCACCTGTTCTTAATGAGCAGTGCAACTCCTCCTCCCCCTCTGCTCCCTCTATCTTTCCTGAGGATTTGATATCCGGGTGGAAAGATTGCATCTGTTATCATCCTGGTGAGTTTCGTTTCTGTGAGTGCTATTATGTCTGGGGATGTTTCTTTTATTCTTTCATGCCACTCCTCACATTTATTTGTTATACCATCTGCATTTGTATACCAAACCTTCAACTTCTTTTCTAAAACTGTAGTCTGGGGGGTACGTTGGGGTTGGGAAAGTGGGAGATCTGATGGGGAACTATGGGTGGTTGGTGTGAAGGTGGAGTTTGTAATGAGGTGGGTGGAATCATTGGGTATGGCATGTGTGTTTTGGGTTAGATTGTTTGGTTGCATTGGGGTTGTCCAGGTTGGGGAACATCTGAAGGTGGTTGTATTAGAGCTTCCTCTTGAGTCTGGGTTCTCCTGTCCATCTCTCTTTCCTCCTTTTGTCTCTGTACCCTCTCTTTCAGTTTCTTTCTTCCTGTGTTCTGTCGCTGTCGAGATACACCCTCCGGTACTCTGACATATCCCTTAGTCTTGCTTTCTCCTGCAGGATCCTGTTTCGAGTCAATTCTGCTTTGAAAATTACTTTGACTGGCCGGATTCTTCCTCTTGCAAACCCCCCTATTCTCAGAAAATTTGTCAGCTGGGTCATGTCATCTTCTCCTATTGCTTTCATGATGTTTTCAATCACATTTTCTCCCCTTGTCTTCTTGCTTCGTAAGTTTCCCTTCAGCTTCCTGGAGCCCATAAACAAAGACTGAGCTCTCTCTTTCATTCTCCCACTGCCTATCCCTATGTAACCCTGATTCGATTTAGTTGCCTCCATTGCAGCTTTCCTTTTTCAATCTCTTCACTGTCTGTTATCCCTTGGCCCAGTGGCCTGTCGCTTCCCTTCTTAACTTTCCCTGTGCACTGCTGTGGTCTGTTAGGGCTTCTATGTATAGCTTAGCTCTCCCTTTTACTACACTCCCCTCAATTGTTCCTGATGTGATCCTCTCTTTCTCTCGGGCTCCCCGATGGTCTGATATGGCCTCTGCATACAGTTTCACTCCGTTCTCTACAGTCCTCTTCTTTGTGACTGAGGTAGCAGTTTCTGATACCATGTCCACATTGCTTTTTAGTTCTTTAGGCTGTTTCAAATTTTTCAGTTCTTCTAATCTCTATATCTTAGCCTCTGCTGTTGGGACTTGCTTCTCCCACTTCCTGCTTTCTGCAGCTATCCTCTCCTGCATTATCTTGCTTTCTGCAGCTATCCTCTCCTCCATTTTCATGCTAAGCTCCTCTAGCTTCCTTCCCCACTCATGTTCCCTTTTCATGAGCTCTGCTGCCCAATCTTCCTTTGCAGACTCATCCTCCAGTCCCCTAGTTTTCCGTCCTGCTCTCTGGGACCCCATTTTTTATTTTTAAATTTTAAGATGCCACAGAGTGAAAAAACTATGTATTTATGTGTGGTTGTTTTGTGGTGTGATTGCCTGAGTGTTTGTGTTGGGGGTGGAGGGAGGGAGAGGAGAAACTGAAGACAGTGGGGAAATGGAAGAGAGGTGGGGAGGGGGAAAGAGGGGGGATTATGAGGAGAGAGTAAAGGAGGGAGAAGCAGAGGTGGAGAGAGAATGGGAGAGGGAGAGGGAGAGGGGGAGGAGGTGGGTGAGAGAGGGGTTCAGGAAGGGAGGGAGAGGTGGGTGGAGGGAGCAGGGGAAAGAGTGTGTGGGCCGTGTGTGTTAGTTTTGTGTGTGTATGTGTATGTGTGTGTGTGTGTATTAGTTTTGTGTGTGTGTGTGTGTGTGGCACGTTAGTTTTGTGTGTGTGTTAGTTTGTGTGTGTGTTAGTTTTTTTTGTGTGTGTTAGTTTTGTGTGTGTGTTAGTTTTTTTTGTGTGTGTGTTAGTTTTGTGTGTGTATGTATGTGTGTGTGTATGTATGTTTGTGTGTGTATGTATGTGTATGTATGTGTGAATAGTAGTGGTGAAATTGTGTGTTATGGTGTATGGGTGTGTATGTGGAGTTTGCGAGTGACACGTTGTCTGCAGTGCTTCTCCGCCAGGCAAATGTCAACAACAGGACACCTGATGCCTCAAAAATCAGGGCCCAAATTAGCAGAAAAATAGAAGAGGGTAATACTATCGGAGCACTGAGGCTTATAACCAGTGAGGATACCATCGCTCCTATGGATATCATTACAGCACAAGCCCTGAAAGACAAACATCCACCCAGGGCTCCCAGTACCAACATTGGCCCCTTGACATTGCAGCAGGTCAAGAACATTTAACCTTACAGGATGCCGATTTGTATAAAGCTGCTATGTCATTCCCACAGGGCTCAGCAGGAGGTTTCACTGTTTTAAGGCCACAACACTTAAAACAAATGCTCAATCCAGGTCTTGGTGAGGTCTCTGAGAGATTGTTGTCTGAACTTACCAAATTTTCCAATGGGTGCCTGGCTGGTAGTGTCCCAGAGGCCATTAGACCCCTTTTCTTTGGTGCCTCACTGTGTGCCCTCCGGAAAAGGATGGAGAAATCAGGCCCATTGCAGTGGGCAACACCCTTCGGCGCCTAGTTGCCAAGGCTGCAGTACGAATGGTGAGTCAAGAGGCTGCCTCAATGTTGAAACCAACTCAGCTCGGTTTTGGTGTTCACTAAGGCTGTGAAGCAGCTGCCCATGCAGCACGAGTATACATCAACAACATGTCCATTGAAAAGCCTTAATCAAATTGGACTTTGCCAATGCTTTCAACTCAGTCAGAAGGGATGCTGCTCTCAAGCAGTTTC
>WNWK01028498.1:0-25320 GCA_009830355.1 Cherax destructor | reverse complement strand
TTTTGATATGGGACATTGTTAGTGAAGATGAGGTCATGTAGTTTCTCCAATTTTAAAAGCTCTTTTTTGTTGGAAGGTAATTTGGGCAAATTTAAAAGCTCATGTGGGGGTTTTATTGAGCTGCCTCCGGGGTTATCTCTGCTAAACATTATTTGCTATATTCCTCCTTTTAGGTGTTAAGTTAAACCCCCAGGAAAGATGTTGGGGGGACGGAAATTTTCCAAATTTTTTCAAACCCCGGGGGGGGGTTTTTTTGGGATTTTCAACCACAATGACCGGTTTTTGGCCCTTTCCAAAACCAACTAGTACATCTTTTGGGGCATTTGATTAAGTTGGACTCTGAAAAGGGGCCCCCCCCCCCCCTTTTCCTGTTCACTGTTACCTTATGGTTTAACCCGGGATCCATATTTCTTTTCAAGTGATCCTTTATGTGGCCGGTGGGGTTTGACTCTGGGGGAAACCCCCAATAAAGGTATTTTTTGTTCATTGTGGCCCCCCTTTTTTCAAAGATGAATGTCCAGGGGGTGGGGAGGGGATTTTTTTTTCCGGCCTAATATCTTTTTTTTTTGGAGTGGGGCCTCGAAAACCACCCAGAAATGACGGGGGGGATTTTGTTTTCCTGCCTTTTTTTCCTTCCGGGCCCAAAAAACCCTTTTTGGGGTGGCTGTGTTACCCTTTCCCAGGTCGGATTTTTGTATCTTCTTGCCCCCGGGGGGGTGTCCCGGTAGGGGTTATAGACACTAGTTTGGCCCCCCAGTTATTTCTGGAAACCCTTTTTTTGGGGCCCCCCTTGCATCTCCTGTGATTTGCGGAATTTTTTTTTTCCTTCCTTTTACACCTTTTCCTCCCCAGCTCCTGCCCCTCGGGCCCTCATTCATTTTCCATTTTTTTTTAGTGGGTTTTGGACAATAAGAGTATGTTGGCCTGTAATTTTATTGTTTGAGAATGCCCATTGCGGGGTTAAGTGTTTTGAGGTTGGGCAGATTGGGGTTTTGGGGCAGGAATGCGTTGAGTGTTGGGGGCCGGGGGCCGGAAGGGGGTGGAAAACCCAAAAATACATGGTGAAACAAAAATGGACAAGTTTATTAGCAAGATTTGAGCTCCAAAAGTGGGCATCCCACTGCAGTGCAACTATATCTATGTTATGTCGGGTCCACTGAAAAATTTGACCTACCAAATAGAAGCCCTATTCAAGTCAACAGTGGATCGGGAACATAGTACCATATACAGATGACTGCGTGGGCCTCTCCCCCAATTGGTCAGTTCATTTAAACGCCAAAATTTTGTCAAACCTGTTTATTCACCTCCCAAAAAGGTTTATTCATACCTGCGTTCCTGACCTGACAATAACCTCAAGTGCATTACTGACATGATCTCCCCCTTGCATTCCTGACCTGTCTCAACACACCTGCCTTCATGACCTGATGCTCAACACACCTGCCTTCCTGACCTGTCTAACATGTCATAGACCCCACTTGACTAATATAACATAAAGTGCTAAATTATGGGGTAACGCTGTTTATAGGATGCTCACTTTATCATTCAGGAACAATTCTACTGTGAATATCTTAATTCTTATATACATACATGTGAAAGACACCATCACATTCTGTAATACAGGTAACTAGTTTCACTTTTTTGTAATTTTATTACAATTTTTTTTTAATTAGCAGAATGATCTCAATATAGTATAATCTGTGTGTTCTTATTCACTGTAACTTGTTACAATTTTATCTTTTCATATGAATTTTTTAATATTTATTAATCTATTTTATTTGAAAATCATTATTGTCTTATATACATGTATGAAAAAAAATATCATTCTAGACTTTAAATTTTGGGTTTAAGAGCCCACAATGCTCTGCATAACTAAAAGGGGTTTACATGTGATAGATGTAAGTCATCCAAATTTGACAAATGTTTCAGAAGAAATTGATTGACTGAGTTCTTCCCCCTTTCACATTTTGTTTCTGCTGAAGATAAATCCATTGGAGGTTGAAATATACGGGCCAATTCCTTTTTTACCTTCCGTCTCATGTTTGGTTTTTTACCCCCCATTTTTTAACCCTTTGACTGCCGCAACCCCCAATCCCATTTCCTTTGTTCAAAATTTAAAAAAAAAAAAATTTTATGAAATGATAGAGAATCTTTTCCCGATGGTAATGAACCAAAAATGAAATTTTTTTGAAAACTAACGGAGTTACCCCGCAAAGTTTGTGATTCGGGGATTTATGCATAGGCAATTTCCCGACTTTGAGCCCCATTCCCAAATTTCCCTTTTTCCACGACCAAACTCTAGCTATTTCTTTGAACTCCATTTTTCTATCGATTGAGTACAAGAAACCACCAATTTCCGTTTCAATCCCCCTAAAGGGTAAAATTGGCAAGGGGCCAATTTATCAAAAAAAAAAAAGTTGAAATTTAAAATAGGGTCCAAAATAAACAATGCAGACATTCCTGGCACTAAAATAAGATGTTATCTGTTATTGTCCCTCTTTAGGGCCCCTTTTATTACTCTTGCTTTCTATTTTGATTTTTATTCACACAAAATAGAAGATTTCCGTTTTCAGACATTGCATTATTGTAAAAATGGTATAAATAATATCAGTGCACTTTGGGAAAAAATATTAGACTCACCAATTGATGTGATTGACCTGGGTGATTTGTTTCTTGAACATTTGCAAAATCGAAAATTTCCCCACTTTGAGCTAAATTTCAAGGTCGTTTTCATCATGAAACTAATCAAAATCATCATATTTCTTAGTATGTTTTCCATTCTATCAAATGAGACCATAAAAAAGAGAATACAACCATAAATACTATAAAATACACCCCCCAAAAACAGCGTTTTAACCCAAAAAAAAGGTCCGTTTTTTTTCTTCAAGCACTGCGTGCCAGACTGTAAAGGAACCTTCGTGAAACCTGTTCACAATCAGTATGTATAAATACAATTCAAAAAATTTCCCCTGGGAAAGTGGAAAAAAATTCTTCCTCCGTGCCTTGAGTGTCATAAGAGGCAAAAAAAAGTCGGGAGCAAGTGGTTAGAAACCCCCCTTCTCCTGTATAAATTAATATATTTAAAAAAAAACTTTTTTTTCTTTTGGGTCACCTCCGGGGGATAGGGCCAGTTCGTTAAAACAAAATGATTCTATAAATACATTACCTGAAGGATTTTTTGCTTTAATTTTGTTCACCTTAGTCACTCCCCGGGTTTCCCGGTTTAAAAAAAATTAAAATTTCATAAATAAAAAAAATTATTATAAAAAGAAAACTTTTGAGATGCAAATTGTCTGTGGTTATACAGTGGACCCCGGGTTCGGATTAATCCTTTCCCCGAGGCCCGGGAACCCCGAATATCACAAACTCCAATCTTTTTTCCCCTAAGAAATAATGGAAATAAAATTAATCGTTCCAGACACCCAAAAGTATTAAAATAAAATATTTTTGTACAACAAATATACTTTAAAATTACACAGAAAACAATGAGAAATAAAAATTAAATAGTACAATAACATGTCACTTACCTTTATTGAAGAGTTGTTGATGTGTGGAAACGGGAGGAGAGGATGGAGGAGTTGCTAGTGTTTGGAAAGGGAATCCCTTTCCATTAACACTGCAGGTACCAAGTTCTTTTCTGGGTTACTGGCCTTTTTTTTAATCAATCAATCAACTTTATTTCTGATAATATTACAAAGTGGGGTTTAATTTATGTTATTTAGACATTTTATGAAGTAAGTATTACAAGAAAAATAATATGCCTAGGTATGCCTAGGCATTTCAGTTCTATACTAGATCTTACTTATAGTGACACAATGATTATAATGGTATTAAGGTTAGGTCTGGTCCCACAGGACCAGGTTGAAGTCACTGGACCCCTCTCTAAAAAAAAATCTGTCCAGGAGCTCTGTGTCTGGCATTTCTTTAAAACATCCCTGAAATGGGACACCACATTATCATTGTACAGGTTGCCAGCATGGCCTGAAATTTGTTGGGGTGATATTCATCCATAAACCTTGACATCGTCCATTTGGCACAGATCCCCTAATCCTTGAAGAAGGCAACTTCCCCCATCTCTGTTCCTCCTTCCCTCTGAACCATTTCCTGAACTGTGGTTTTGTTGTTGCTGTTGAAGCTCTTGCAGATCTACCCAACAATTCTTAAAATAGCAAGAAAGAAGTCCCACTGGGAACTTTCATTGACCTACGCAAACTTTTTATACAGCGACCATGATTTACTGTTCACAAAATTAGCACACTATGGATAAGGGTCACCCACTCAACTACCTAAAGTCATACCTTAGTAACAAGAATACGTGTACACAAATGGGCGACCTCTTCCACCAACAAATTACAGTCGGGGGTCCTCAAAGGGAAATGTCCGGGTCCCTCCTATTCCTCATTTACATCAATGACCTACCAATGCCCACAACTACTCAAACCCATATTATTTGCAGATGACACAAGATTTTCTTCCCCCACAAATCCAGTCATACTGGTCAACACCGCCCAAAGAAATTACAGAAAATATCAACATGGATGACAACAAAATTACTCTCAATACTGACAAGACCTACTTCATACAGTTTGGAAACAGAGCCACAAATGTTCCACTTAACATAATGCTCAATGGTTCACTCATCACAAGACTACAGAGGAAAATTCCTAGGGAAACCATATTGACAGTAGCCTAAAATTCCAAACACACATACAACAAATTTTAAAGAAAATCTCAAAGACAGTAGGCATAATATCAAAGAACGCTACTATGTGCCTCAATCAGCTCTCCTTGCACTATATCACCACTCATCTACCCTTATCTCACCTATGGAATCTGTGCATGGGAATCAACAACAGTAAATCACCTTAGACCACTCATAACCCAGAAAAGGCCAGTCAGAAGATAACAAATTCCCCTCTAGACACTCTCCACCATTATTCAAAAGCCTAAAACTACTCACAGTAAAGAACATTCACACTTATTCTTGTGCCTACTAGTACATATAAAACTCTACACTAAATATAAACCCCCCGCCAAAATTTCACCAACTTCATAGGACCCATGACAACAACACAAGGCACAGATCACTTTTTGAATACCCCGTGTCCATATCAACCTATGTAAAATCTATGCACTAAAGGGCACCAAAATCTAATTCATTACCAGTAAATACTAAAATAACCTTGTTTTAAAATCATTTAAGACTCTTCAAACCATCTACTCACCCTTAACTAAACACTCATACTCAAAAATTACTCAATTTAATAACAAAAAAGGGACAATACCGTGACTGGAACAAACACGCACAACCCGACATATAAAAAGAAGGAGCTTAGACGACGTTCCGGTCCGACTTGGACCATTTACAAAAATCACACTAACACACAGAACAAGGGGAAGGGGTATATATAGGCAGGGACAGGGGAAAGGGGACAAGAGAGTGGGGTAATAATGGAGGTAGTAGTAGAAGTGGTAGTAAAGTAGTAGTGGAGTCATATAGTCTAGGAAAGAATGTCGCGTAAGCTCCTCTTTTTATATGTGCGGGTTGTGTGTGTATTACTCAATGTTATTTTCCTATAAGATAATTTTCATTTTTACTATTATGTTCTATTATATTACTTTCAAAAATGCTCAATGTTATTTTCCTGTAAGATAATTTCAATTTTTACCATTATATTACTATTATATTACCACCTACTCACCCTAAACTAAATACGCATTCTGTAAATTACTTTTAAAAATGCTAAATGTTATTTTCCTTAAGATAATTTCAATTTTTACTATTAAATACCATCCTACTAAACACTTGTTACAATGTAGTATCACCTCAATGTAAATTGAACAATGAAATATTATCATATTGTAATCTGAACAATATTTAAACAAGTCAAACTCAATCAATTTCTCCAATATTATGTACATAGTTTATAAGCCATTAGGTTAAGGTGCCCTAATGCCATGGCATGTCAGTGGCTCTCCTTGCACTTCTATGTAAACTTCTATGTAAATTGAAGAAATAAAATGTGTTTGTTTGTTTGTTATTTCTTCATTGTCCTCCTCCACCAACTAATCCACATCCTCGATACTAACATCCAACCCCATGGACTTGCCCAGTGCCACAATTTCTTCCACAACAGGCTCAGGCTCAGGTTCTGAGGCTCATCCCCAAACCTTCAAAATCCCTCCTGGGACAGTCTGGCCACAATTTTCTCAGGCAGAGTTCAAGTCCTGGTAGTCACTCCCTCCCAAGCCTTACCTATAAGGTTTACACAACGCAGGATATTGAAATGATCTTTCCAAAACTCTTTCGGGTCAAATTAATGTCTGTGGTCACTTCAAGCACTTTTGAAACATTGCTTTGGTGTAGAGTTTTTAAAGTTTGAAATGACCTGCTGGTCCATGGGCTGGAGGAGAGGAGTGGTATAGGGGGCAAGAACTTCACTTTGATGAACTTAAGTCCTGCACAATTTGCTCTTCCAAGTCTCGAGGATGACAAGGAGCATTGTCCATTATCGGGAGGCACTTAAGTTGAAAATTATTTTCTCGAGATATTTCTTCACACTGGGGCCAAACACTTCATGGAACCAATCAAAGAAAATTTCCCTAGTAACCCATGCCTTATTGTTAGACTTCCACATCACGCAAAATTAGCCTTGGCGACACTGCATCTCTTAAATGCTCGGGATTTTCAGAGTGATACACCACTAAAGGCTTCACTTTAAAATCCCCACTAGCATTAGCACACAACATAAGTGTTAGCCTGTCTTCATAGGCTTGTGTCCTGGCAGCGCCTTTCCTCCTGTGTAATGAAGGTCCTGTTTGGCATTTTCTTCCAAAACAGGCCTGTTTCGTCACAATTGAACACTTGTTGGGGTTTGAATTGTTCAGCCTCTATGTACCCCTTGAATTCATTCACGTAATTCTCAGCACTTTTGTCAGAACTGGCTGCCTCACCATGCCTTATCACACTATGTATGCCACTAGGCTTCTTAAATCTGTCAAACCAGCCTTTGCTGGCTTTAAATTCGTTCACTTCAGCACTCGTTGCAAGCATTTTCTTGACGAGATCATCATGCAACTGCCTTGCTTTTCAGATATTATCGCCTGCGTAAACTATTTCCTGCTAATTGTTTCTCCTTGATCCACACCAACAATAACCTCTCCACTTCTTCCAGCACTTGAGATCTCTGTTTTGTGACCATACTTGCACCTTTCACAACAACAGCCTCCTTGATTTCCTTTCCCTTGGCCACAATGGAAGTGATGGTTGAATGGGCTTTGCCATACTGCCTGGCCAGCTCAGCCACACGAACTCCACTTTCATATTTTGCAATGATCTTCTTCTTCAATTCTACCGTATTTCTGACATTCTTTACTACAGGCCTGGCACTAGGAGCTTTCTTGGGGCCCATGGTGGCTTATTTAGCAGTTGCAAGCACTAAAAACACTGGAATAATGACAATATATATGGTATGAATGCGTGGGTGGCGGTCGCTCGCTGGTAAACAATAGCACACTGACGCTGAATGGAGTGCCTGGGCCCGCTCAGGCCACATGTACGCGTCCAAGACGAATCACGAACTCCGAGCGGATTCGCGAACACCGAACCAATATTTTCGCGAAAAAAATCACAAACTCCAATTTTCACGAACTCCGACGCTCACGAACTCCGGGGGTCGGTCCACTGTAATACTCTCTACATATTTCAAGATGAATTTCAGATTTAAAATGCTGCATAATAATTTAGTGTTCCTTACTTGGATTTAGCATCACTTGGACACACAGGTTGATATATATCCCTGCCACCAAGCTTTCCTCGGAAGTATCGTTTATCCTTATGTCCATTATTTACCCACTTGTATGGGAAATAGTCTTGGCCTAAAATTTAACAAAAAACTTAAGCTTTAATAACATGTATAATTTATGAACAAAACAAAAAATGATCATAAACAAAACTTTCTCAGTTACCAATACAGCATTACCCACTACTTAAGATTTATTTTTTTTAAACACGCTGGTTATCTCCCACTGAGGCAGGGTGATCCGAAAAAGAAACACTTTCACCATCATTCACACTATCACTGTCTTGCCAGAGGCATGCAGATACAACAGTTTAGATGTCCCTCTAAACAGCAAATATCCCAAACTCCTCCTTTAAAGTGCAGGCACTGTACTTACCACCTCCAGCACTCAAATGCAGCTAACCAGTTTCCCTGAATCCCTTCACAAAATATTACCCTGCTCACACTCCAACAGCTTGTCAAGTCCTAAATCCACTTGTCTCCACTCCCTCCTATCTAACATGCTCACACATGCCTGTTGTATGTCCAAGTCCCTTCTATACAAAACCTCCTTTACCCCCCCTTCCATCTTTCCTAGGACGACCCCTACCCTGCCTTCCCTCCACCATAAATTTTCAAGTTTACCAATAATTGTTCTAATTTCCGTGATGCGCTGACCCTCGGACATGATTACAAATTGGCGATATTCTTCTCGAGTCTTCGAAGACATAGCTGATGACTGATGATCAACACGTAAATTCTGTTGGAACAGAAAGACACATTATATTCTGTACAATGGCAAAGTCCATTTTAACCCTTTCAGGGTCCGTAGTTCTACGTCATGAGGTCAGCTCACTCAGATAAGCTGTGAGCGGTAAATTTGGGCCTAGATATGAGAGAATACATCTATGTGGTAAGTGTGCACCACATAAAACAAATCCTGCAGCACACAGTGCATAATGAGAGAAAAAAAAACTGAAACCGCAGTGTTTTTTCGTATACTTTTTATAGTTGTATTTACGATTTCTTGGTCTCATTTGATAGAATGGAAGACATATTACAGATATAGAGATGATTTTGATTGGTTTTAGTACTGGAAATGGCTTGAAACTGAGCTGAAAGTAGCGGAAATGTTCAATTTTTGTCGATGTTCAAGAGTAAACAAATGACCTCACACTTCTAATACGCGCCAGTTGGTGGGTCTAATATAAGTTCACAAATGTGGTGATATTATTTGTACAATTATTACAATACTGCATAACAGTAAATCTTCCATTTTTGGTTTGAATAAAAATTCATTATGTGAATACAAAATAAAAATGTAATTCATTTGTAAAGACTGAAAACGTAACTAATGAACAGAAGAAATGTTAGTAGTTTAGTGCCAGGAATGCCTGCATTGTTTATTCTGCACCCAATTTTGAAATTGGATGAACTTTGAGTTAAATTGGCTAAATTACCAATTTCCAATCCCTTTATTTTGTAATTGAAACAGTTGACTGGGCGATTTCTTGTGCTCAATCGACATAATAGAAGTAATACTAGTGAAATAGCTAAGAATTTGGTCGACTGGAATAATGTAATTGGCCTAAAATGGGAGTCAAAGTCGGCAAAATCGCTGATGTGTAAATATCGCTGATACATCAAAATTCACGATAGCATAATTTCGTCAATTTTCAATCAAATTTCGTACTTTTTGTTTTATTACCTTCAGAAAAAGATTCTCTACAATTTCATAAGAAAAAATAGGATTTTTTTTTTTTTTTAAATTCTTGGACACTGGTGCACCCCTTCCAAAAATGGCCTTGGACCCTGAAAGGGTTAAGAGCTAAAAAAAATTTCTTTACCATAAAATAGTAATTCTAGCTAATTAGCATTCCATTATATGATTTCTGGGCTTAGATTTTGTTAAAATATAATCAAGAAGTTTTAACTTTCACAACTGATATCTAATACACTTACAATATATTTCTCTGTGTGTTTGGTGCCAATTAGGTGGTAATACATAGGTTCTAATAGTCCATGTGCACCACATACATTACACTTGAAATAGGATGGACTCATCTGTGTTTCAACAAATTCTTCAACTAGTTGTAACCCTGAAAAAATAACGTAATGAGTAAGTACTATAATTATATTAATTGGGGAAGTCTTTTAAGTTGAGGTCTGTTACATCAAGGGTTTACTGTACATAATTATGAGCTTTTCTATCAAGAGAATATCAGAGCTTCTTCAGAACAAACCTATAAATGTACGTACTCCACCCCACCCCTCCCTCTTCCTTGGTCCTCAGTATCAGAACAATTCCCCATTTTATAAAATTTGTTGTAACTAATAACTTCTGACTGATTTAGACTGTTGACAAATGCACTTCATCTTGCACTATCATTGCTCTTGTAAAACAAAGTCCTTTCCACCCTCCCTGCCAGTAATGCAGATTCACTCATTATTTTTATTTTTTATTAACACATCGGCCGATTCCCACCAAGGCAGGGTGGCCCGAAAAAGAAAAACTTTCATCATCATTCACTCCATCACTGTCTTGCCAGAAGGGTGCTTTACACTACAGTTATAAAACTGCAACATTTACACCCCTCCTTCAGAGTGCCGCACTGTACTTCCCATCTCCAGAACTCAAGTCCGGCCTGCTGGTTTCCTGAATCCTTCATAAATGTTACTTGCTCACACTCCAACAGCACGCAAGTATTAAAACCATATGCCTCCATTCACTCCTATCAAATACGCTCACACATGCTTGCTGGAAATCCAAGCCCTCGCACACAAAACTTCCTTTACCCCCTCTCAACCTTTCCTAGGCCGACCCCTACCCGCCTTCCCTCCACTACAGATTTATACACTCGAAGTCACTCTGTCTCGTTCCATTCTCTCTACATGTCCAAACCACCTCAACAACCCTCCTCAGCTCTCTGGACAATCGCTTTGGTAATCCCGCACCTCCTCCTAATTTCCAAACTCCGATTCTCTGCATTATATTCACACCACACATTGACCTCAGACATGACATCTCCACTGCCTCCAGCCTTCTCCTCGTTGCAACATTCATCACCCATGCTTCACACCCATATAAGAGCGTTGGTATAACTATACTCTCATACATTCCTCTTTACTTCCATGGACAAGGTTCTTTGTCTCCACAGACTCGAAGTGCTCCACTCACCCTTTTCCCTCATCAATTCTATGATTTACCTCATCCTTCATAGACCCATCCGCCGACATGTCCACTCCCAAATATCTGAATACATTCACCTCCTCCATACTCTCTCCCTCCAATCTGATATCCAATCTTTCGTCACCTATTCTTTTTGTTATCCTCATCACCTTACTCTTTCCTATATTCACTTTCAATTTTCTTCTTTACACACCCTACCAAATTCATCCACCAACCTCTGCAGCTTCTCTTCAGAATCTCCCAAAAGCACAGTGTCATCAGCAAAAAGCAACTGTGACAACTCCCACTTTGTATTTGCTTCTTTATCTTTTAGCCCAACACCTCTTGCCAAGACCCTCGCATTCACTTCTCTTACAACCCCATCTATAAATATATTGAACAACCACGGTGACATCACACATCCTTGTCTAAGGCCCACTTTTACTGGAAATAGTCCCCTTCCCTCCTACACACTCTAACCTGAGCCTCACTATCCTCATAAAAACTCTTCACTGCTTTCAGTAACCTTCCTCCTATTCCATACACCTGCAACATCTGCCACATTGCCCCCTATCTACCCTATCATACGCCTTTTCCAAATCCATAAATGCCACAAAAACATCTTTACCCTTATCCAAATACTGTTCCCCTATATGTTTCACTGTAAACACTTGGTCTACACACCCCTACCTTTCCTAAAGCCCCCTTGTTCATCTGCTATCCTGCTTTCTGTTTTACTCTTAATTCTTTCAATAATAACTCTACCATACACTTTACCAGGTACACTCAACAGACTTATTCCCTATAATTTTTGCACTCTCTTTTGTCCCTTTGCCTTTATACAAAGGAACAATACACGCTCTCTGCCAATCCCTAGGTACCTTACCCTCTTCCATACATTTATTAAATAATAGCACCAACCACTCCAAAATTATATCCCCACCTGCTTTTAACATTTCTATCTTTATCCCATCAATCCCAGCTGCCTTACCCCTTTCATTCTACCCACTGCCTCACGAACTTCCCTACACCCACAACTGGCTCTTCCACACTCCTACAAGATGTTATTCCTCCTTGCCCTACACACGAAATCACAGCTTCCTGTCTTCATCAACATTTAACAAATCCTCAAAATATTCTCTCCATCTTCCCGATACCTCTAACTCTCCATTTAATAACTCTCCTCCTATTTTTAACTGTCAAATCCATTTGTTCTCTAGGCTTCCTCAACTTATTAATCTCATTCCAAAATTTTTTCTTATTTTCAACAAAATTTGCTGATAACATCTCACCCACTCTCTCATCTGCTCTCTTTACATTGCTTCACCACTCTTTTAACCTCTCTTTTTCTCTCCATATACTCTTCCCTCCTTGCATCACTTCTACTTTGTAAAAACCTCTCATATGCTAACTTTTCTCCCTTACTACTCTCTTTACATCATCATTCCACCAATCGCTCCTCTTCCCTCCCGCACCCACTCGCTCTGTAACCACAAACTTCTGCTGAACACTCTAACACTACATTTTTAAATCTACCCCATACATTTTCGACCCCATTGCCTACACTCTCACTAGCCCATCTATCCTCCAATAGTTGTTTATATCTTACCCTAACTGCCTCCTCTTTTAGTTTATAAACCTTCACCTCTCTTTTACTTACTGATTCTATTTTCCTTGTATCCCATCTACCTTTTACTCCCACTGTAGCTATAACTAAAAAGTGATCTGATATATCTGTAGCCCTCTATAAACATGTACATCCTGAAGTCTACTCAACAGTCTTTTATCTACCAATACATAGTCCAACAAACTACTGTCATTACGCCCTACATCATATCTTGTATACTTATTTATCCTCTTTTTCTTAAAATATGTATTACCTATAACTAAACCCCTTTCTATACAAAGTTCAATCAAAGGGCTCCCATTATCATTTACACCTGGCACCCCAAACTTACCTACTACACCCTCTCTGCATGTTTCTCCCACTTTAGCATTTAGGTCCCCTACCACAATTACTCTCTCATTTGGTTCAAAAGTTCCTATACATTCGCTTAACATCTCCCAAAATCTCTCTCTCTCCTCTACACTCCTCTCTTCTCCAGGTGCATACACGCTTATTATGACCCACTTTTCGCATCCGACCCTTATTTTAATCCACATAATCCTTGAATTTACACATTTATATTCCCTCTTTTCCTTCCATAACTGATCCTTCAACATTATTGCTACCCCTTCCTTAGCTCTAACTCTCTCAGATACTCCCGACTTAATCCCATTTATTTCTCCCCACTGAAACTCGCCTACCCTTCAGCTTTGTTTCGCTTAGGGCCAGGACATCCAACTTCTTTTCATTCATAACATCGGCAATCATCTCTTTCTTATCATCCGCACTACATCCACGCACATTCAGACAACCCAATTTTATAAAGTTTTTCTTCTTCTCGTTTTTAGTAGATTTGTACAGGAGAAGGGTTACTAGCCCATTGCTCCCGGCATCTTAGTCGCCTCATACGACACGCATGGCTTACGGAGGAAAGATTCTTTTCCACTTCCCCATGGACAATAGAGAAAATAAAAGGAACAAGAGCTATTAAGAAAAAGAAGAAAAACCTAGATGTGTGTATGTATATATATGCATGTGTATGCCAGTGTAGTGTGACCTAAAGTGTAAGTAGAAGTAGCTAGATATACCTGTTATCCAGCGTGTTTATGAGACAGAAAAAAGACACCAGCAATCCTACCATCATGTAAAACAGTTTCAGGTTTCTGTTTCACAGTCACCTGGCAGGACGGTAGTACCTTCCTGGGTGGTTGCTGTCAACCAACTGAATCCAATTTGCTATTTGAGTTGTGTACCCAGTTCACTTTCTTTCTATCATTATCCTCAGCACCTCTACCAGCTTTTTCACATTTGCTTTGTGTGCTGCATAACATTTAATAAGCCAATCATCACTGTAATATTTATTTATCCTCTTGAGCAACAAACTACATGTATATATTTTTTTAATTTACATATACAACTACTACACTTCAAAATTCACATGGATGCAGCTACATGCGCTGTGGATCTGAATGGCATACTATCAACAGTACTGAAGCAAAGACACATCGCAGAGCAAGCTTTTACTGGGACAAATGCTTACTCTTAAGCTCTTTAGCACATAATACCTTCATAAAGCTCCAATAGAACTTTATCAAGGTATTATGTGAATGCTCTTCAACATTTTTTTTCTACAGGCTTCCTGTCCATTCAAAATCCACCAGTGATGCTGGATGAGTTATCCTACTAAGATCAATTGACAGTACTAAGTGAAATGACAGAAAAGCATAAAGCATCACCAAGGAAAGTACATCTCATTCCAGAAGTAACCTATTATTTAATTACTTATTTGAATTTATGGGGGACAGGAGTAGGCTCAAGTTCTTGGTCCTGCCTCTTAACTTTCAACCAATTGACATGACTAAGCCTTGTCATAAAAACTTTTGAACCATGTGATAAAGTTTGCTTCCACTATGTTGTTGCTAAACTCAGTCCACTTATTTACTACTTTTACAATGAAGAAATACAACACGTCCAAACAATTTTTATATTTTTATTAATACATCGGCCGTTTCCCACCAAGGCAGGGTGGCCAGAAAAAGAAAACTTTCATCATCATTCACTCTGGTTCAATCAGGTAAGTAATTTCCACCCATGCCCCATGTTCTTGTGTATATTGTCTTTGTAAGGAAGTAATTGGTTGTTCCTCCAGATGGGAGGTAATAATAACCATGCTTATTGTACAGCTTAAAGAAAGAAAAGACCATTCAGTATGCATATCTGAAAGAAAAAGATTCCTATTATGATGAGGAATAAGGAAACGAAAGATACTGACCACTCAGATTTTGAGAGGCACGATTCTGTTATGTGCCCTTCTCATAAAATATCAGTTAAGATAAGATAAGATAAGATTTCTTCGATTTTTAACCCCGGAGGGTTAGCCACCCAGGATAACCCAAGAAAGTCAGTGCGTCATCGAGGACTGTCTGTCTTATTTCCATTGGGGTCCTTAATCTTGTCCCCCAGATTGCGACCCACCAGTCGACTAACAACCCAGGTACCTATTTGCTGCTAGGTGAACATGACAACAGGTGTAAGGAAACACGTCGAAATGTTTCCACCCGCCGGGAATCGAACCCGGGCCTCCGTTTCTGAGCGGAGCTCTAGCCACCAGACCACCGGGCCACATAATATTTAATGATGCATCAGCTCATTGTAAAGGGTAAGAAAAACTCTGGATCCCCTTGTATTTTACAACAATCTTCACTTTATATTCACTTACTTGTGAATATAAAAATAGTTCACAACAATCTTCCCTATCCATAACCTATTAAACAGATGAGGTGATTCTGAGTCCCCAAGTGGCAACAAGCAAAATCTTACAAATAAAAAATAATACAAAAAAAATACAGTGGTCCTCCGAATTTCGTACACCCGGAAATCGTACAATTATGTAAGTATAATATTGTAAGTGCTTGTGGAAGTGTATTTTGGGGTCTGAAATAGACTAACCTACGTGACATTTTTCCTTAAGGGAGTAAATTGTTCGGTAATGGCGCTTGAGCAGGCTTCTGGAGTTAAGTTTTACGAAACTCGGGGGACCACTGTATACAGTGGTCCCTCGGTTTCATGTATCTCCAAACTCAAACATTTATGTAAGTGTATTTTCGTAAGTGCTGTTGCAAGTGTATTTTTGGGGGTCTGAAATAGACTAACCTACGTGACATTATTTCTTAAGGAAGTAAATTCGTTCGGTAATGGCACTTGAGCAGCATTCTGGAACGAATTTTTGGCAAAAACTGAGGAACCACTGTACTAAGATTTAATAAAACTCTGAAATACAGTGGAACCCCAAGTTTCGCACGCACCGGATATCGGACTTTTCGGATTTAGAACACTTTTTGGGCAAAATTTTGCTTGAATTTCAGACCTTGCCCGGGAACTGCACATATCAGACGGGTCCACCCACCGAGACACCGCCTTAGTCTGGCTCTATCACTGGTTGAGTGAGCATTCATCCAAAACATTTCGCAATTTTGTGCTTGTTTATTGATTGCAACTGCAAAATAAGCCACCATGGGCCCAAAGAAAGTTCCTAGTGCCAGCCCTTGGTAAAGGGCTGAGAGAGGAAGAATGTGCCTTCTTCAGTGATTCTACGATATGTACAATATGTACTAAAGCAGCAGGAGTCGATAAAGGCTATAGCGCCAGCCAGCCAGCAATAGTGTAGTATTAACAGTGTAGCAAGTAAGTTAAGCAATTAGCGATAGAAAAAGGACAACATGAAACTAACTCCTCCAATGTTATTGGAGGTATATAGAGCCACTGACAACATACACAATTACCACTTTATTTCTTTACATTCTCTATTATGTTTTTATACAAAATTTCTTATTTATAAATTATGTACGTACATTGTTTCAGTGTGACTAGTGGTGTTTCAGTGTTACTAGTAGAGTGACTAGTGGTGGTGGCCGCTGCTGATGCCACCAGCACCATTATACGGCTTATGCTGTCAGTGGCCCTGATAAACCCAACAACAACAACACACACTAGTCACATACGTAATGGCATATTTTATTCATTCTAGAGTATATATCATGTTTCTATGTTATTAATATTGTTTATTACGTCATTAGATGAACTGTGAAAGATAAAATGAGCCATAGAGTTGATATTTGCGTCATATGTATTTAATGGAGAGAAAAAGAGAGGTTAAGAGAGTGGTGAAGCAATGTAAAAGAGAGCAAATGAGAGTGTGGGTGAGATGTTATCAACAAATTTTGTTGAAAATAAGAAAAAGTTTTGGAGTGAGATAAATAAGTTGAAGAAGCCAAGGGAACAAATGGATTTGACAGTTAAAAATAGGAGAGGAGAGTTATTAAATGGAGAGTTAGAGGTATTTGAAAAGATGGAGGAATATTTTGAGGATTGTTAAATGTTGATGAAGACAGGGAAGCTGTGATTTCGTGTATAGGGCAAGGAGGAATAACATCTTGTAGGAGTGTGGAAGAGCCAGTTGTGAGTGTGGGGAAAGTTCGTGAGGCAGTGAGTAGAATGAAAGGGGTAAGGCAGCTGGGATTGATGGGATAAAGATAGAAATGTTAAAAGCAGGCAGGGATATAGTTTTGGAGTGGTTGGTGCTATTATTTAATAAATGTATGGAAGAGGGTAATGTACCTAGGGATTGGCAGAGAGCGTGTATTGTTCCTTTTTATAAAGGCAAAGGGGACAAAACAGAGTGCAAAAATTATAGGGGAATAAGTCTGTTGAGTATACCAGGTAAAGTGTATGGTAGAGTTATTATTGAAAGAATTAAAGTAAGACGGAGAACAGGATAGCAGATGAACAAGGGGCTTTAGGAAAGGTTGGGGGTGTGTAGACCAAGTTTTACAGTGAAACATATATATGTGAACAGTATTTAGATAAGGGTAAAGGGTTTTTGGCATTTATGGATTTGGAAAAGGCATATGATAGGGTGGATAGGGAGCAATGTGGAATGTTGCAGGTGTATGGAATAGGAGGTAGGTTACTGAAAGCAGTGAAGAGCTTTCATGAGGATAGTGAGGCTCAAGTTAATAAGATTAGATAAGATTTCTTCGGATTTTTAACCCCGGAGGTTAGCCACAGGATAACCCAGGATAACCCAAGAAAAGTCAGTGCGTCATCGAGGACTGTCTGTCTTATTTCCATTAGGGTCCTTAATCTTGTCCCCCAGGATGCGACCACACCAGTCGACTAACAGCCCAGGTACCTATTTGCTGCTAGGTGAACATGACAACTGGTGTAAGGAAACACGTCGAAATGTTTCCACCCGCGAATCGAACCCGGCCCTCCGTGTGTGAAGCGAGAGCTCAAGCCACCAGGCCACCGGGCCACTAAAGTGTGTAGAAGAGAGGGATATTATTTCCCAGTAAAAGTAGGCCTTAGACAAGGATGTGTGATGTCACCGTGGTTGTTCAATATATTTATAGATGGGATTGTAAGAGAAGTGAATGCGAGGGTCTTGGCAAGAGGTGTGGGTTAAAAGACAAAGAATGAAACAAAAGTGGGAGTTGTCACAATTGCTTTTGCTGATGACACTGTGCTTTTGGGAGATTCTGAAGAGAAGTTGCAGAGGATGGTGGATGAATTTAGTAAGGGTATGTTAAAGAAGAAAATTGAAAGTGAATATAGGAAAGGGTAAGGTGATGAGGATAACAAAAATATAAGGTAACAAAAGATTGGATATCAGATTGGAGGAGAGAGTATGGGAGGTGAATGTATTCAGATATTTGGGAGTGGACATGTCAGCAGATGGGTCTATGAAGGATAAGGTGAATCATAGAATTGATGAGGAAAAGGGTGAGTGGTGCACTCCGAGTCTGTGGAGACAAAGAACTTTGTCCGTGGAAGTAAAAGGGGAATGTACGAGAGTATAGTTATACCAACACTCTTATATGGGTGTGAAGCATGGGTGATGAATGTTGCAACAAGGAGAAGGCTGGAGGCAGTAGAGATGTCATGTCTGAGGTCAATGTGTGGTGTGAATATAATGCAGAGAATTCGGAGTTTGGAAATTAGGAGGAGGTGCGGGATTACCAAAACTATTATCCAGAGGGCTGAGGAGGGGTTGTTGAGGTGGTTCGGACATGTAGAGAGAATGGAACGAAACAGAATGACTTTGAGTGTATAAATCTGTAGTGGAGGGAAGGCAGGGTAGGGGTCGGCCTAGGAAAGGTTGGAGGGGGGGGTAAAAGAGGTTTTGTGTGCGATTGGCTTGGATTTCCAGCAGGCATGCGTGACCGTATTTGATAGGAGTGAATGGAGACAAATGGCTTTTAATACTTGACGTGCTGTTGGAGTGTGAGCAAAGTAACATTTATGAAGGGATTCAGGGAAACCAGCAGGCTGGACTTGAGTCCTGGAGATGGGAAGTACAGTGTCTGCACTCTGAAGGAGGAGTGTTAATGTTGCAGTTTTATAACTGTAGTGTAAAGCACCCCTTTGGCAAGACAGTGATGGAGTGAATGATGAAAGTTTTTCTTTTTGGGGCGCCCTGCCTTGGTGGGAATCGGCCGATGTGTTAATAAAATAAAAAAAATAGAGCCCGAAACCACTATAATATGGTGAATTTGTTAATTGTAACGCCGCCGCCATTACTAGTATTCGGTGGGAGAAATACATGGCGGTTTGATCATTGTTCTCGGGCACCAATATTAATGGATCAACTTATAATAGGGAAATTAGTAGGACATTAAGTCGCCGTGTGATCTGTGAAGAAATTCGGGATAATAAAGGAATTTAAAGGGAATAGGTGAGATGATACAAGTCGCCTTTCCCGACTAATCATATGACAAATTCTAAACCGCTCGAGGACCGCAAGTTGTTAAAGCTTAATCGGGACACCCAACCATCATCTTTGCTAGTAAGTAAGTTTATTCAGGTATACACAAATACAGTTACATAGATCATCATACATAGCAGCATTGTGTAGAAAACCTAGGATAACCCACTTGGGTTTGCCGGCAAGACAACAAACCCCGTTGGAAGAAGACTGATGAGAGGACTGTCTCCTCCCACAGCAAGTACTTTTATTGTTGTAACTGTTATAGCTAGTTAGATATGTTGCAATGATGAATCCTTGCTGTTATGTCAACGATCTCCAACGACCATCAATTACTGGGTGAGTGATGATCTTATCATGGTAATGTGTGTACCCTCTTCCTTCTCTTTCTAATCGGTCCAAACCCAAAATACAGTCCACAATTAATAAGAACACCGTACTTATTGGTGTTATCTTTTCAATTTATTATAACTGGTCTAGAGTAGAAGATTAGATTTTGCCACCGAAGTGGCTAGTTTTGTGCACCCCATATCCATCCTGTGGACGGTAGCGCAAACATATGGATACACAAAAGGCCTAGGCACTAGGCCCCAAAGGGTTAACAATTGTACATTTGGGTTTATATCTACATTTCAATTATCTGTTACAAGCAGGTATCTTATTTCATGAATAAGATATCTTGACATGTCACATAGGTTATTATATTGTCTATCTCTATATTCCTCAATAAGTGCACAATTAAGCACATAGTGTTCAAGACAGTGACCATATGCCTGATCACATAATTTGCATTTAGTTTGAACATCATCTGTGTCTCCCAAACTGTCAAAGTACCTGTAGCCAAGCCTAAGCCTGGCCACTACAACATCAGTCAGTCTGTTCACATTGAAGTTGCTCCAAAACATGCCCATCTGTGCTCGCATTATCATGAGCACAGATAGGCACGTTCATGGAATTAATTTGGATTTATATCTACAGTTTACTTATCTGTTAAAAGCAAATTTAGGAAATTTGCTTAGAATAAGTGGTATCCTACCTTCACTAATAAGATATCTTGACATGTCACATAGGTTATTATACTGTCTACTCTATATTCCTCAATAAGTGGACAATTCAGCACATAGTGTTCAAGACAGAGAGTGGTCTAGAGCGTGAGAATATCGAAGGTACCCCTTGACGCGACCAGGAGTGGGTCAAGTTTTCTCACACTCTCACGGGGATAACCGCGGAAAATTAACTTGGCGGTCATCTCCCGATGAGATTATTTGTTTGTAAGTGGCGGTAAGCCTAACCCCAGGTAGTCTCATAATTCCACACATCGGTCCGTTGGTTCTTCCTGAACCAGAGGAATAGTGAATTAATCAATTGAATTAATTACTTAATAATTAAGTGACTGATTGTAGGAAGGGGTATAGAGTACACAAAGTTAATTAATTGTGAGGTGGCATTACACCCAGCCTTGGTTGTGTGCGGGTGTTCAGTGGAGACCTCTGGTGGCTGTCGGGTGCGATTATATTTTCACCACAATGGCGGAGGGGTACAGGCGCCTAGTGAACACCATTGGAATAGAGGTACTTCAGGGAGTGGTTTACCCTTCCAATGTGGATATAGTACTACCACATTTCTACGAGATGCTCTGGGTGTTGATCACTCGGGATATAAAGGGATTTCCTGAATGGTGCGCAAAGGATCTTCATCAAGTTTGCCTATACTGCTGCATACGACAAGGTTGTTGACAAGTACCAGGATAAGAGGCTGGTGGTGATGCATGGACTGGAGGTATGTGTCATGGATGTGTCAGCGACTTTTAAGTGGATTAAATTGCGAAACGTCCCGTTTGAGGCCAGTGCGAGTGACATTCAGGACGATTGAAGAATTATGGAATTGTACACGCCGTCACTGTTGGGTGTTGGATGAATGGTCTATATGCTGGAGGGCACATATTCTGTGAAGATGACGTTGAGGAATCCCTACCCTCGTATGCATTAATGCATAATTTTCACACCCAGGTGTATGTAACCTATGTGGGACAGGTGCGCATCTAGGGTTTGTGGCAACCGGGCATGTAACGGCGGACTGTGTACGCAGGAGGCCTGTGGAGAACATCGAGAAGGATGGTGAGCAGGGCATGGAGGACGGAGTGCAAAGACGGAGGGATTGGTGGAGGCGAGATGATGGTGTGCAGGAGAGGATTGAGAGTCATATAGAGCGAAGAGGTGGAGCACGAGGAGAGGATATAGGAACAGGTGGACAGGGGCCAGCCTGATGCATCTAAGGAGACTGGTGTGGAGTCTATGGAAGAGAGTCAAAAGGGGGCCCGGGGGAGGAGGCTGAGATCTTGGAGGATTTGAATGAATTCATTCGTGGAGGACCCTTGTTAATTGAGGGAAATGGCAGGACTGGTAAGTGAGGAGAAACAGTCAGGAGGCACATTAAGTGATGCAGGACAGGGTGTAGTTGTGGGGAGTGTGGATTGTCAAGCCGTGGTTCAAGAAAATGTGTCAGTAGTAGTGGCTGAAGACATAGGGAAGAGGCTATGGAAGTCACGAGGAGAAAGGGGAAACTAGGAAAAGGCCTGGGAAGAACCTGATGATGATCTGTTGACTGCGGCACAGAGACCTGGTAAGAAGGTGTGGACAGAAGTGGTCAAGGGAAAAGGTAGTAGTGTGAAGGGTAATGGGGCTGCCACAGACAAGAAGGGAGGGGAGGGGTAAGGGGGATGGAGGGGCATTGTCTGTACATATTGATAAAAGAGTACTGAAGCAGAAAGGTAAACCCCAGCCATTCATTTCAGGTGTGTAACGATGAACATTAATGGCCTTAGAAACGAGGTCAAACGTAAATGGGTAGAGATTACATTGAAGCAGTTGAGAGTGAATGTTGTGTTCTTCCAAGAACATAATTATAGACGGGATCGGAGATTGAATTAAAGGGTTTAAGGTTTTGCATGTGATGCGAGGTTATTCAAGGGAGGGGCATTGATGGGTCGTCGTGGGAGGATGTAGGGGGTGTGATAGGGTGAATAGGGAATGGGTTGGGGTGCAGGTCTGTTTTATAGGGGTGTATATGCTGGCAGTTGCGAATAGGTGTCTCAAAGATGATTTTGTTAATAACGAGTTGATATGCTTTCCGAGGATTGCCCCAAGTAGCCATTATAGCTGGGGATTGGAACAGTGTGATTAGGATAAGGGATGTGGAGCCAAGGGAAGGGGGTGTTGGGGTCTTTGAGGGATGTATTAGGTGCAGTGGGGGTGGTGGATGTGGTGGGGGAAGAGTAGAGATGGTGGAATATACCTTTATTAGGAATAATTATGCGGAACGATTGGATCGCATATATGTAACACAGTTGGTGGATGTACAAAAAGTGGAATGCTTTGACTTGGGATTCTCGGGTCATAGGGGCGTTTTGTTTGAAGGTGGGTGGTAGGGGCAGTAAGAGTGTGCCAGAGTTATTGGAATTGAATACGAGGTTATTGGAGAGGGAAGGGGGAGGAGGCTTTTGAGGGGTGGTGGGAGGAGTTGTGGAGAGGGGGAGGGGTTATCGTCTGGGGTGGTGAAGTGGTGGAATGAGAAGGGGAAGGTGGAAATCAGGAAGTTTTATGAGAAGGTGGGGGTGAGGAGATGAGGTATAGGTATGGGTATCAGAGGTATTTGGAGGGTCTTTTAGGAGAGTGTCAGGGAGGGGATTGGGATGGAAGGCATTATGATGAGGTGGTGGAATTACGAGATAAGTTAAGGGAAATACAGGAGGAATGATTTCATGCAATAAGGATTCAAAGTGGTTTGGAAGAGGTATTGTGGGAAACAAAGCATCTAAGGTGGTATTGGGGAATTTCCAAAGGAGAAGAAGCAGCATGTTGATATCATCATTGAAGGTCGAAGAGGGTGTGAGGGGTATGACGGGGAGGGTTCTGAGAACAACGGAAGGTATGGGGTATGCAGAGTGCTGGTTTTGTGAGAAGTATGCAAAGGGGTTTTGGATGAGGAGGAGGGGGAGGATTTTGAGGAAAGTTGGGAGGCTTTTAGGGGAGAATGATAGGAAGGTATTAGAGGAGGAGAGGGGTTTGAGGTTAGGGAAATCGCCGGGCATAGATGGGTTGCTGGGGGACTTCTATGTGAAACATTGGCAGGTTTTAAAGGGGATACTTGTGCAGGTGGTAAATGAGTTGAAAGAGGAGGGTATAATGGGGACTCTATGAGGACAGGGGTGGTAGTGTTAGTGTCGAAAGGAGAGCATCCTGTGGAGTTAAGTGATTATAGGGGTATATAGCTTTGTTGACGGTGGATTATAAGATATTTGCAAAGATTCTTGCAAATAGGATTAAACGAGGTTTAGGGGGAATGTTGCACGAGGGACAATTGGGGGTGCCTGGTAGGAGTATGAGAACAGGGCTGTCATGTCAGTAATATATATACACTTGTGTAGTGTATTAGAATTCATCTTAGCTTTATATAGCTGGTCCCTTTGCTTGTGACGTCATAGGCCGCACATCTGTGTGCTCAGACACAGGCTTCCCGCCCATTCCTACGGATTCTTAAGGCTGAACAAGACGTACTGGGGTACCTCTCTCTCTCTCCCGTAATTATACCTACTTCACCATCCATCCGTGAGTTTACTTCAACCATATTTGCCCTCCCAATACCCACACGACAAGTGGTGTGCAGCAGTGGGCCCGTAAATCTTCTCGATTACGGTGTTACAGGGAGATAGAATTCAACAAGCCAGCAGACGTCCTGTGTGCCTCCAGAGACCACACTACCAGCTATCAACGACCCAAGCAAGGATTCATCAGTCTGTCTACCTGTCTACAAAATCTCCTGGTCAGCTAAGTGCCTCATTTGTTATTTGTTAAAACCTACGAGGGGTAGACCGGTTTTGCAAATTTGATGAGATAACCCAGTTTGTGAGAGGAAGTGCCCTATGTCCAAGCCACCCATCCAGTTATGTCAGCCTAGGCTTAAGCCAGTGTACTAACCCTGCTGAGCTAATTGTAACAAGATTCCAAGCCAGTCAACTGGTGTAAAAGGTCTAAAGTAACTCAGCAAGCCAAGCCAACCCAGCTGAGAAGTGCCACGTGAATCCACGCATTCATATTGTCCTTGTACTTCCAGTGTGGAAAAATAAACACATAACAGTATAATGTGATCCTTTATTGACAACTTGCCCACAGTTGGCTTTATCGAGTACAGACAGATCTCCTGGAAATGAGCCATGGAGTATATATAGGTAGTCAGGGGAGAGCTTCAGGTGGAGAAGCTGCATGTGACAGTCTTAAAGTAGTGTGATAGTTAAAACATTGGTGAGTTAAAGGACCTGAGTGTACCATTCTTGAGTTCTAGGTGGATAGCGTTGAAGAAGTTTCTTGGCAATATCAGCTATGTTGTAGAAGCCGTTGTTACAACATAGCTGAACCTATTGCCAAGAAATTCTTCAAGCTATCCCACCCAAACCAAGTGTAACTACAGTCCTTTAAGTCACACATTGTTTTTAACTATCCACTTTTAAAACTGTCCATGCAGCTTTCTCCACCTGACCGCATTCTCCCTGACACCCTTATATATATCTCCATGTGCTATTTTCCAGGTAGATCTGTCTGTGACTCGATAAAGCCAACTGTGTGGGCAAATGTCAAAGGATCTTATACTGCTTATGTGTTTATTTTCCATTGTGTCGGTATTTTATACCATTTATTTCGTACTCCAGTGTATCGCTCTTCTGAGTGATAATACCATCCCTGTGGTATTCTGGGTTGTTCCAAGCCACCCTGGCTTTAGATTCGCGTGGGAGCAAGCCAGAAAGCATGGGACCTCGTTAGTCACCCCCGGGGTACACTTCACTCACCCACGCAAACAGACGCCACCATTAAACACGTGAGCCAGTCACCCACCCACAAAGCATCAAGTGTGGATAATTTCACCCTTAACTGGGTCCTGCAAGCAGTTTATTGGCTACGAATCAGGTCGAGCATCCTGAGTTGTTCTTCATAGGTGTTTGTGCCAACGA
>WNWK01028497.1:0-25324 GCA_009830355.1 Cherax destructor | reverse complement strand
CCGATGTTGCCGACATGCCTCATTTCTATCAACTTCAATCATCTATATCTCGGTAAGTATTGATCGCAGAAATGTTTTTAGCCTATTAGATTTAGAAAAAAAACTCTATTATTTCATAAGAAAAAATAATTTTTTTTTTTTTTTTTGAAATTTCTCGACCCTGAGAGAGAGTTAAGAATTGAGGCCTCGACCCTGAAAGGGTTAAGGAATAATGTCAAGTAGGTTAGTCTATTTCAGACCCCCAAAAATACACTTACAAAAGCACTTACAATATTATACTTACATAATTGTATGATTTCCGGTGCTCTTTACTGGGGTCCACTGTATATGTATGTGTAAGTTATTATTATTTTATTATTTTATTAACACATCGGCCGATTCCCACCAAGGCAGGGTGGCCCGAAAAGAAAAACTTTCATCATCACTCACTCCACCACTGTTTTGCCAGAGGGTGCTTTACACTACAGTTATAAAACTGCAACATTAACACCCTCCTTCAGAGTGCAGACACTGTACTTCCCATCTCCAGGACTCAAGTCCGGCCTGCCGGTTTCCCTGAATCCTTCATAAATGTTACTTTGCTCACACTCCAACAGCACGTCAAGTATTAAAACCATTTGTCTCCATTCACTCCTATCAAATACGCTCACACATGCTTGCTGGAAGTCCAAGCCCTCGCACACAAAACTTCCTTTACCCCCTCCCTCCAACCTTTCCTAGGCCGACCCCTACCCCGCCTTCCCTCCACTACAGATTTATACACTCTCGAAGTCATTCTGTCTTGTTCCATTCTCTCTGCATGTCCGAACCACCTCAACAACCCTCCTCAGCTCTCTGGATAATAGTTTGGTAATCCCACACTCCTCCTAATTTCCAAACTCCGAATTCTCTGCATTATATTCACACCACACATTGACCTCAGACATGACATCTCCACTGCCTCCAGCCTTCTCCTCGTTGCAACATTCATCACCCATGCTTCACACCCATATAAGAGTGTTAGTATAACTATACTCTTATACATTCCCTCTTTACTTCCATGGACAAAGTTCTTTGTCTCCACAGACTCCGAAGTGCTCCAATCACCCTTTTCCCTCATCAATTCTATGATTCACCTCATCCTTCATAGACCCATCTGCTGACATGTCCATTCCCAAATATCTGAATACATTCACCTCCTCCATACTCTCCCCCAATCTGATATCCAATCTTTCATCACCTAATCTTTTGTAAGTGTGCATGTATAATCATCCTTTGCTTAATGACTGAAAAATAAACCATACGAATGGTTCTTTAAGCAAACATTACATTAAGTTAATCTAATTTTCCTATAAGATCTCATGTTATAACTTGAGATGTGGACCAGACAGTCATTTCCAGTACATGAGTTTTAAAGTTAGCAAATCTATTTTTCCTGTAAAAATCCACTGCTATGGGGAAGTGGAGAAGAGTCCTTCCTGCAACTAAAATATCGGCAGCAAGGAGCTAGTAACACCTTCTTCTGTATAAATTACTAAATGTAAAAGGAAGAACAACTTCATGAAGCTGGGAAGTTTGAATGTGCGGGATGTAGTACAGATGATAAGAAAGAGATGATTGTGAATGTTATGAATAGCAAGAAGTTGGATGTCCTGGCTCTAAGTGAAACAAAGGTGTAGAAGGTGGGGAGTTTGATTGGGAGAAATAAATGGGATTAGGTCAAGTGTGTCTCAGAGGTTAGAACTAAGGAAAGTGTAGCAAAAGTGTTGAAGCATTAGTTACAGCAGGAAAAGGGAATATAAATGTGTAAATTCAAGGATTATATGGATTAAATTAAAAGTCTGATGCAAAAAGTGGGTTATATTAACCCTATCGGTGGCTGTCACATAGATCTACATCATTAATGCCAGGGCCTCTCATAGATCTACATTTTGCTCAGATAAGCTGTGAGCAGTAAATTTTGTCCTAAATATGAGAGAACGGATCTGTGCAGTGAATGTGCACAGTATAAAAAAAATCCTGCCTCATGCAGTACATTATGGGAACAGCAAACCTCTGACCTCCTGTTTGGTTTAAAATAGCAGTTTGAGGTGTTTTCTAGGATGATTTTAATGCCTGCTTCTTGGTATCATTTGACAGAAGATTGGTTTCAGGACGGTACTACTGTCCTGTGGTAGCAGGTTGGTAGACAGCAACCACCCAGGGAGGTACTACTGTCCTGTGGTAGTAGGTTGGTAGGCAACAACCACCCAGGGAGGTACTACTGCCTTGTGGTAGTATGTTGGTAGACAGCAACCACCCAGGGAGGTACTACTGTCCTGTGGTAGTAGGTTGGTAGACAGCAACCACCCAGGGAGGTACTACTGTCTTGTGGTAGTAGGTTGGTAGACAACAACCACCCAGGGAGGTACTACTGTCCTGTGGTAGTAGGTTGGTGGACAACAACAACCCAGGGAGGTACTACTGTCCTGTGGTAGTAGGTTCATGACAGCAACCACCCAGGAAGGTACTACTGTCCTTTGTAGTAGGTTGGCAGACAGCAACCACCCAGGAGGTACTACTGTCTTGTGGTAGTAGGTTGGTAGACAACAACCACCCAGGGAGGTACTACTGTCCTGTGGTAGTAGGTTGGTGGACAACAACACCCAGGGAGGTACTACTGTCCTGTGGTAGTAGGTTCATAGACAGCAACCACCCAGGAAGGTACTACTGTCCTTTGTAGTAGGTTGGTAGACAGCAACCACCCAGGAGGTACTACTGTCCTTGTGGTAGTAGGTTGGTAGACAACAACCACCCAGGGAGGTACTACTGTCCTGTGGTAGTAGGTTGGTAGACAGCAACCACCCAGGGAGGTACTACTGTCCTATGGTAGTAGGTTGGTAGACAATAACCACCCAGGGAGGTACTACTGTCCTGTGGTAGTAAGTTGGTAGACACAACCACCCAGGGAGGTACTAATGTCTTGTGGTAGTAGGTTGGTAGACAACCACCCAGAGAGAGTACTACTGTCTTGTGGTAGTAGGAGTTGGTGGAGCAACAACCACCCAGGGAGGTACTACTGTCCTGTGTTAGTAGGTTGGTAGACAACTACCCAGGGAGGTACTACTGTCCTGTGGTAGTAGGTTCATAGACAACAACCACCCAGGGAGGTACTACTGTCCTGTGGTAGTAGGTTGGTAGACAGCAACCACCCAGGAAGGTACTACTGTCCTTTGGTAGTAGGTTGGTAGACAGCAACCACCCAGGGAGGTACTACTGTCTTGTGGTAGAAGGTTGGTAGACAACAACCACCCAGGGAGGTACTACTGTCCTGTGGTAGTAAGTTGGTAGACAACAACCACCCAGGGAGGTACTACTGTCCTGTGGTAGAAGGTTGGTAGACAACAACCACCCAGGGAGGTACTACTGTCTTGTGGTAGTAGGTTAGTAGACAGAAACCACCAAGGGAGGTACTTCTGTCTTGTGGTAGTATGTTGGTAGACAAGAACCACCCAGGGAGGTACTACTGCCTTGTGGTAGTAGGTTGGTAGACAACAACCACCCAGGGAGGTACTACTGTCCTGTGGTAGTAGGTTGGTAGACAGCAACCACCCAGGGAGGTACTACTGTCCTGTGGTAGTAGGTTGGTAGACAACCACCCAAGGAGGTACTACTGTCCTGTGGTAGTAGGTTGGTAGACAGTAACCACCCAGGGAGGTACTACTGTCCTGTGGTAGTAGGTTGGTAGACAACAACCACCCAGGGAGGTACTACTATCCTGTGGTAGTAGGTTGGTAGACAACAACCACCCAGGGAGGTACTAGTGTCTTGTGGTAGTAGGTTGGTAGACAGCAACCACCCAGGGAGGTACTACAGTGGACCCTCGGTTTTTGCCGAAAATTCTTTCCAGAATGCTGCTTAAGTGTCATTACCGAACAAATTTACTTCCTTAAGAAATAATGTCACGTAGGTTAGTCTATTTCAGACTCCCAAAAATACACTTGCAACAGCACTTACGAAAATACACTTACATAAATGTTTGAGTTTGGAGATGCACGAAAACCGAGGGACCACTGTACAGTGGACCCTCGGTTAACGAATACCCCGGAAATCGTGCAATTATGTAAGTATAATTTTGTAAGTTCTTGTGGAAGTGTATTTTTGGGGGTCTGAAATAGACTAACCTACGTGAAATTTTTCCTTAAGGTAGTAAATTCGTTCGGTAATGGCACTTGAGCAGACTTCAGGAGTGAAGTTTTTACGAAACTCGGGGGTCCACTGTACTGTCTTGTGGTAGTAGGTTGGTAGACAGCAACCACCCAGGGAGGTACTACTGTCTTGTGGTAGTAGGTTGGTAGACGACAACCACCCAGGGAGGTACTACTGTCCCGTGGTATTAGGTTGGTAGACAGCAACCACCCAGGGAGGTACAGTGGACCCTCAGAAATCGAACACTCCCAACTCGCCCTATTATGTAAGTTTATTATTGAAAGTGCTTTTATAGGTGTATTTTTGGGGGTCTGAAACGGACTAATCTAATTTACATCATTCCTTATGGGAATAAATTAGTTTGGTAACAGCACTTTTGAACAGCATTCTGGAATGAAGAATGTTCGATTTCCGAGTGTCCACTGAACTACTGTCTTGTGGTATGTAGTAGGTTGGTAGACAACAACCACCCAAGTAGGTACTACTGTACTGTGGTAGTAGTTTGGTAGACAACAACCACCCAGGGATGTACTACTGTCCTGCCAAGTGAGTGTAAAATGAAAGCCTGTAATTGTTTTACATGATGGTAGGATTACTGGTGTCTTTTTTCTGTCTCATAAACATGCAAGATTTCAGGTACGTCTTGCTACTTCTACTTACACATAGGTCAGACTACACATCCATGTACAAGCATATATACACACCTTTCTGGGTTTTCCTCTATTTTCATATTAGTTCTTGTTTATTTCCTCTTAACTCCATGGAAAGTGGAACAGAATTCTTCCTCCGTAAGCCATGCGTATCGTAAGATTTGACTAAAATGCCGGGAGCAAGGGGCTAGTAACCCCTTCTTCTGTATACATTAATAAAGTTAAAAAGAGAAACTTTTGTTTTTCTTTTTGGGCCACCCTGCCTTGGTGGGATACGGCCAGTTTGTTGAAAGAAGAAAGATGATTTGTTTTTTGACGATTTTCTTGAGGAATGGTATGGCCCCCTAAACTAGGTCTGCTTCAGTTATTGGGATGCCCTAAACCATTACCAGTTGTTCCTGATTATATTTTATCTGAGAAATAATGTAAACACTTCAATTATTTTGTGTGATGCATTCAAAATGGAAGGCAAGTGTGACATAGGGCAAGTGTAATACTGTAGAAGACCCTAGGGACATGAATAATAAACAGAGGAAATGTTGCTTTAAGGGTTAGAATATCTATACCTGGAGGGTGTTTCAGGGGTCAACGATTTATGCATTGGCGCTTTTGCCCACTTTGCGCCCTATTTTTGGCCAAATCCATTGTTCCATTCAACCAAACTCATAGCTATTTCACTAGTATTCCCTTATTATATCAGTTGAGTACAAGAAACTGCCCATTTACCTATTTCAACTACCCAATAATGTGATCAGGAATCAGTAATTTGGCCAATTTCACACAGTTAAAAATTGCCAATTTAAAAACAGGGTCCAGAATAAACAATGTAGACATTCCTGGCACTAAAAAACATTTCCTCTGTTTCTTAGTCGTGTCTCTAGGTCCCTCTTATATTACGCTTGCTTTCCATTTTGAATTTTTATTCACACAAAAAATAGATTTGCTGTTATGCAGACTACTGCACTACTGTAATAACTGTATAAATAATGTCTACCTGGAGAGAATTCCAGGGGTCAACGCCCCCGCGGCCCGGTCTGTGACCAGGCCTCCTGCTGGACCAGAGCCTGATCAACCAGGCTGTTACTGCTGGCCGCACACAGTCCAACGTACGAACCACAGCCCGGCTGATCAGGTACCGACTTGAGGTGCCTGTCCAGTGCCTGTTTGAAGACAGCCAGGGGTTTGTTGGTAATCCCCCTGATGTATGCTGGGAGGCAGTTGAACAATCTTGGGCCCCTGACACTTATTGTGTTGTCCCTCAACGTGCTAGTGGCACCCCTGCTCTTCATTGGGAGGATGTTACATCGCCTGCCGAGTCTTTTGCTTTCGTAGGGAGTGATTTTTGTGTGCAAGTTTGGTACTAAGCCCTCGAGAATTTTCCATGTGTATATAATAATGTATCTCTCCTGCCTGCGTTCTAGAGAGTACAGGTTTATTAACTTCAAGCGTTCCCAGTAGTTGAGGTGGTTTATCGCACTTATGCGTGCGGTGAAGGATCAGTGCATTCCTAAATGCATATTAGACTGGCAAGTTGGATGCGTATTGGACAAGTGACATCATTTGTGTACTGTGGAATATTGGCAAATACAGTGGTACCTCGGTTAACGATGGTCCCCAAACTCGCCCTTTTATGTAAGTTTATTTTTTTAAATGCTTTTGTAAGTGTATTTTTGGGGGTCTAAAAGGACTAGTCTATTTTACATTATTCCTTATGGGGATAAATTCGTTTGGTAATGGCACTTGAACAGCATTCTGGAACGAAAAAATATCGTTAACCGAGGTACCACTGTATCTATATGCTACTTTCAGTCCTGAAACCAATCAAAATCATCTTTATTTCTGTAATATATCTTTTATTCTTTTAAATGAGACCAAGAAATCGAGAATATAACCATAAAAACCATACAAAAATACACTGCAAATTTGGTTTTAACCCCTTAACTGTCCAAAGGTAGATCTACGTTCTTACCGCTAGTGCTCCAAACGTTGATCTACGTTTTATTTTTCCTGCCTCCAAATTTGGCATGATTGGCCTGAGATGCCTGGTCAGCACAGAATGGGTCTTAACACTCGGTGTGCACCATATTAAAAAAATCTGGGACCACTTAGTATCTTGTGGTAGCAGCAGTTCAATTGAGCGCCAGCTAGAGCAAACAGCGTGGCAAACACCAGGGATTCACTGATGTCATTCAGTATTAACACTCCCATTTTAAGAGGAAAGTGATGTTGACCCCAAGTTTAGTGGCTTTGAGGTGGATGTGGCCACAGGTGGTCGAGGAAATATCAAAAACCTCGATAATAACCCATGTGCAACATTTGTACAACACCCTTTCAATTTTGGTACCACTGGTAGTGTCATCCTGCCAGAATGTCTTATAACCTATGCCCTAAGTAAAGAGAAACAATTCTGGAACGTGTAATACGTGTTCAGCAGGCTGACTGGCTGGGTGGCTGGCAGGCTGGCTGGCTGGCTGGCCGGCGGCTGGCTGGCTGGCTGATTGACTTTGGCTGTCTCTATCTCTGTCTGTCTGTCTGTATCTATATCTGTCTCACAGGTACACATAAATACAATTATACATAGTGTAAATTACCTAGGATAACCCAAAAAATCCAGACAAAGTGCTATATTGTGCTTGTAGATATAATGCATAGTAAGCATGACTGGCAAATAATACATATTTACACTTGCTCAGGGATCAGATGTGACTACTGCGTGGTGTGTAATACCTGTTGGCTCACGAGTGGCTCTCTCTGAGACAGAGAGAGAGACAAGCAGAGAGACAGTAAGAGAGACAAGCAGAGAGATAGAAAGAGAGATAAACAGAGAGATAGAAAGAGAGATAAACAGAGAGATAGAAAGAGAGATAAACAGAGAGCTAAACAGACAGATGGAGAGCTAGACAGACAGATAGACAGAGAGCTAGACAGACAGACATGTTTTTGTGTAACAGTGAAAATAAATAAAGCCAAGGCAGTGCACGCTCATCAGATGTCACCACTGCTGCACATTCAGCAGTCGAGTGACACTCGTCAGAGAGACAAGCAGACAGAGACAGATAAGCAGAGACAGAGATAAACAGAGAGGAAGACAGACAAAGAGCTAAACAGATAGACAGACAGACATGTTTATGTGTAACAGTGAAAACAAATAAAGCCAAGGCAGTGCACACTCATCAAATGTCACCACTGCTGCACTGTCAGCAGTGGAGTGACACTTGTCTTACATCATGCTTCAAGGGAACTCATTATTATTATTATTATTATTATATACTCCCGCATATTAAAAACATTGCTGGGACCTATAAATACTGTGTATATATTTCTAGACAATAGTATGTGACTAAGGTAGGTGAAAATTTTCATGTGTCACTGTGTTTGTGACTATTTGAGTACTGTTTCAGTACCTAATATTAGTGTCAGAACAAAGATTAGCTATGAAATCACAAGAACTACTTCAAATTGTAATTATCTGAACATAAAAATTATACAAATTAAAAAAAAAAAAAAAAAAGAGAAAAAAAGGTATATCGGTAATACTTCTGCAAGCGGCAGTGCTTCATGCTGCTGTCAGGTGAGCGACAAGCGCCGACTTTTGCAGTCTTATATCTCCGTAAGTACTGACTCTAGAATTTTTTTGTTTACATTATGTAAAAAAATGTCCTCTTTATTTAAAAAAAGAAGATTTTTTTTTTTTTTCAAAATATTCGGAGCGCTGGGCGAGAGAATGTAGATCTATGTTTGGACAGGTTAAACCAAAAACACGGTCACAGTTTGTTTTTCACATTATGCACTGTGTGCTGCAGGATTTTTTTATATAGTGCACACTTACTGCATAGAGCTATTCTCATATCTAGGCCCAAATTTACCACTCACAGCTTATCTGAGTGAGCTGAGCTCATGGCGTAGCACTATGGGACCGACACTGGCATCAAAGCCATTATATAATGAAACCGACACCAAAAGGGCTAATTGAGATTTTGAGTCATGAATGATACAGTTACACTCTAAGTTCAGTCAGTTAAACACGCTACTGTACGTATTTAATGTAAAACTTACTCAGCTTTATAAACTAACAAAATATAAAACCTGAAAAACTTGATGTAAAATCAATATTAAATTATTTGGACATAAGAGAACCTAAGGGAAAAATTTAGTTAGTACATTATTTACACCTCAAAAGCCATTTTTTTGCCAATTTCTTATCTTGTCAAAAATAATAAGTTCTTGAAAAAGCCAGGTGGAAGTTGTTGTTGACTTGGTTTGTTGTGTTTATCTTCCAGAGAAAGCTGGCAGCACTTATTATGACACAGCTATAGTCAGCCTCAACAACAACACTATGTTAATAACGATTTTAATTTCACTACACAATTTCCTCTCTTAGAATATGCTAAAAAAAAAAAAAAATATTTCACCTTGCTTTCATCATGTTCTTGCTGCTTATTTCTGTATAAGTGTGTGGAGGCAGTTAATGTTGCGTTGTTGACCTGTAAACACTACAAGAAAACTTTCTGCACCAACTTTATTAATTGATACACTCGTACCATCCAATACACAAGTTTTTTTTTTTTTTGTTTTTTTTTTATAAAGTTGGACAGAGTTTCATGCTTATTCCTCTTCATAGCACTTCCTGCTTATCTAATATTCTTTTTTAGTGCATTAATATCCAGAGATAAGACAGTGGCTTGCTTGGTAACATCCTCAGCTGACTGAGGAACTGACTTGCTTGGTAACATCCTCAGCTGACTGAGGAACAGTGACTTGCTTGGTAACATTCTCAGCTGACTGAGGAACAGTGACTTGCTTGGTAAGAACCTCAGCTGACTGAGGAACAGTGACTTGCTTGGTAACATTCTCAGCTGACTGAGGAACAGTGGCTTACTTGGTAACATCCTCAGCTGACTGAGGAACAGTGACTTGCCTGGTAACATCCTCAGCTTATATACTGAGGGACAGTGGTTTGATCCCTGGCATGGCTGGACATATTGGGCATCTTTCCTCATATGTTTGTCCCCCTGATGTTCACTTAGCAGTGAGTAGGTACCTGGGTTTTAGTAGACTGTTGTGGGTTGCATCTCTGGGGATGTTAGTTCACCTTAACAAAACAAATTTTATTTCTTTGCGAAGGTTACATTGTGTGATTTACATTTTATAAAGTGTTGTTAAGTAAAAATAAAGCCACTAACATGCCGGGGCATTTCAGGCAGAACAATACTAATGCTTACGCACTACTTAGATTTGGCTGGGCTTTGAAATGAGCCGAGTTAAGATAACAAACAGTTCTTAGCTTGAAAATTGAACTGTGTAAAAACAAAAGTGTGATGTGAGAAGTACTGTGCAATAATTATAATAA
The DNA here is from genome assembly GCA_009830355.1 of Cherax destructor. Lineage (NCBI taxonomy): Eukaryota > Metazoa > Arthropoda > Malacostraca > Decapoda > Parastacidae > Cherax > Cherax destructor. The sequence goes on along the minus strand of WNWK01028497.1, from coordinate 15,157 downwards.
TCTTAGGCAGTGCTACTGTCTTATGACTTTTCCTAGTCTCTTGCTGGATATTGTTATTATTTTGATTGCTCTTGCATGAATCACTTAACACTTGAAGTTAAGTGAATTGCTGTATCAAGTGGTACAGTTTATATGGAGCCACTTTTACCTTGTAAGAGGAATGGAATACCAAGTGAGAAAAAGTTCTTAATGTTTAATAATTGTTTAGATGTATATTTCTAAATATACAGTAATGATAAATTTTCAGGTTTGTGTTGTTGGAGGACTGTGGTCACAGTATTGAAGTGCAGGGCCTGGAGGGCTGGCTCAGTCAACAAACTGAGGAAATTGGTATGAAGACTTGTCCAAAATGCAGGAAGCCCATCTACAACAATCGTCGCTATCAAGACATAATACTTCAAACTTATGAAACTGTGAAAGCTGTCAAGAACAAATATTATCAATCTCAGTCAAAAATAAAGAGGAAGGATATTGAAATGGTCTTGCAAGGTAAGACTAAATGTTTGTTTATTTTCTATGCTATTTTATTTGTATAATGTGTGCATGTGCAGATGCATGTGTGTGTTAGTTACCATTTTGTCCTAGGCACATGTCGATTTGACACTAGGCCTGTTGTATGTATGTGTGTGAGTGTGTGTGTGTGTAAGGAAACACTTCGAAATGTTTCCGCCCCGTCGGGAATAGAACCCGGGCCCTCCGTGCGTGAAGCGAGAGCTTTACCACTAGATGCATGTGTGTGTGTGTGTGTGTGTGTGTGTGTGAACTCACCTAATTGTGGTTGCAGGGGTCGAGACTTAGCTCTTGGCCCCGCCTCTTCACTGACTGCTACTAGGTCCTCTCTCTCCCTGCTCCATGAGCTTTATCATGGAACTATGTATGGTTCCTGCCTCCACTACATCACTTGCTAGACTATTCCACTTCTGACAACTCTATGACTGAAGAAATACTTCCTAACATCCCTTTGACTCATCTGAGTCTTCAACTTCCAATTGTGACCCCTTCTTTCTGTGTTCCCTCTCTAGAACATCCTGTCTCTGTCCACCTTATTTATTCCACACAGTATTTTGTATGTCGTTATCATATCTCCCCTAACCCTCCTGTCCTCCAGTGTCGTCAGGCCGATTTCCCTTAACCTTTCTTCGTAGGACATTACCCTTAGCTCCGGAACTAACCTTGTTGCAAACCTTTTCACTTTCCCTAATTTCTTGACGTGTTTGACCAGGTGTGGGTTCCAAGCTGGTGCTGCATACTCCAATATGGGCTTGACGTACACAGTGTACAGTGCCTTGAACGATTCCTTACTAAGGTATCGGAACGCTATTCTCAGGTTTGCCAGGCGCCCATATGCTGCACCAGTTATCTGGTTGATGTGTGCTTCCGGAGACGTGCTCGGTGTTATACTCACCCCAAGATCTTTCTCCTTGAGTGAGGTTTGCCATCTTTGGCCACCTAGCCTGTACTCTGTCTGCGGTCTTCTTTGCCCTTCCCCAATCTTCATGACTTTGCATTTAGCAGGGTTAAACTCAAGAAGCCAGTTGCTGGACCACGTGTTCAGCATGTCCAGGTCTTTGTAGTGCTGCCTGATCCTCATCTGATTTAATTCTCCTCATTAACTTCACATCATCTGCAAACAGGGACACTTCTGTGTGTGTGTGTGTGTGTGTGTATGTATGTATATGTATGTATGTATGTGTTGTGTGTTGTGTATGTTTCTATGTATGGATGTATGTATATATGCATGCATACAAAACAAGCCATGGTGGAATGAAAATCTTTCACACTTCCCATGCTTCATCAGGAGTTATGCAGTGCTGCAAAATCTATAACAGGTAGGTTGAGGGGAAAGTTTTCTCAGGTAAGGTAATGTGTTGACACTGGTCTCTTCCACCTTATAGAGACAGCCAGGTGTCAGTCACCCTCATATCATGTCCCCCTCTCCCCATGAGGTATAGGGGAGGGGGAACATCCAAGGTTTACGGAAGGCAACTTACAGAATAATATAGAAAAGTAATAATCAGACTATTGCAGCATTTCATCATTATCAACTGGTCAGGTGATATATTATAGCACATTGAGCAGGGTAGACAAATATTAAAAAGAGGTTCTGAATTTCTGTGATATTTGATGATAAAGAATAGTCAGAATACTAAGGAAGATTCAGGATATTATCTGATGAAGAATATTGTAGATACTCAGTGATAGGGTATATTTAGGATTCATGTAGGCAGTATTTAGGAATGTGTGTAGTGAATCTTGTGAACATTATCTAGAACTTAACTGGATGTATGGTACTTTAAGTTAGCAATGAGCACTAGTGACTCTTTTATTAATACAAAGTTTAACTACATAAAAGCTGAGTGTCTTGTGTGTATTAACCCCTAAGGTAATGTGATCTAATGTGTCACCTGACCAGTTGATAGTGAAGAGATACAGCATTGGTCTGATTACTTTTTTATATTCTTTGGAGGTTTCCCCTCCCCTACCCCTCATGGAGGGGTGAGGGGGACATGATGCGAGGGTGACTGGCCCTTAACTGTCTCTCTAAGGTGGAAGAGACCAGTGTCAACACATTACCTTACCTCTGAGAAAACTTGCCTCTCAACCTACCTGTTCTACGTCTTGCAACACTGTATAGTACTCACCTAATTGTGGTTGCAGGGGTCGAGACTCAGCTCCTGGCCACGCCTCTTCGCTGTCCGCTACTGGGTCTCTGCTCTTCCTGCTCCATGAGCTTTATCATACTTTGTCTTAAAACTATGTGTGTGTGTGTGTGTACACATGTTCACCTATATATGGTGGCAGGACTCAATTCTGTGCTCCTGGCCCTGCCTCTTCACTAACCACTACTGGGTTCAGGAGCCTTATTGTACCTCTTCTTAAAGCTATGTATGTATCCTGCCTCTACCACAGCACTGTCCAGATTGTTCCACTTCCTGACTAACATTGAAGAAATATTTCTGAACATCCTTGTGACTTATCTGTGTTCTCAAGTTGCAATTGTGTCCTCGTGTTCCTGAATCACATCTCTTTAACCGTCTCTTCCTCTCCACCCATTAATTCCTATCAATACTTTGTAATAATATCACCCCAAGTACTTTTTTCCTGTGTTTTCTTATGCCCTCACTCACTTATGTGGTTACTGGGGTCAAGTCACAACTCCTGGCCCCACCTCTTTGCTGGTTGTTACTAGGTTTACTCCTGGCTTCGAGAGTCATATAGTACATCTTAAAGCTATGTATGAATCCTGCCTTCACCATTTCACTCTCCAGGTTGCTCCACTTCCTGACTACTTTCAGGCTAAAGAAATACTTCCTAACATCCAAACGATGCTATAACACACATGTTAGAGTTAATATACACCGCACTTGAGAAGAAAGAGGTTCCGCTGGGAATCTTCATAGACCTACGCAAAGCATTTGATACAGTCGACCATGATTTATTGCTCACAAAACTAGCGCACTATGGTATTAGGGGGCACCCCCTCAACTACCTAAAGTCGTACCTTAGCAACAGAAGTCAGTACGTGAACACAAATGGAGAGAACTCTTCCACACAACAAATTACAGTCGGTGTCCCTCAAGGTAGTGTCCTGGGGCCACTCCTATTCCTCATTTACATAAATGACCTACCGAATGCATCACAACTACTCAAACCCATTTTGTTTGCAGATGACACAACATATGTCTTCTCTCACCCAAATCCAGTCGTACTAGCCAACACAGTTAATGCCGAATTACAGAAAATATCAACATGGATGATGACAAATAAGCTTACTCTCAATACGGACAAGACCTACTACATTCAGTTTGGAAACAAAGCTACAAATGTTCCACTTAACATAACGCTAAATGGTTCACCCATCACAAGGCTCACAGAGGGAAAATTCCTAGGAATCCACCTTGACAGTAGTCTTAAATTCCAAACACACATACAACAAATTTCCAAGAAAATCTCAAGGACAGTAGGTATATTATCTAAGATACGCTATTATGTGCCTCAACCAGCTCTCATTGCACTATATCATTCTCTTATCTACCCTTATCTCACCTATGGAATCTGTGCATGGGGCTCAACAACATTAAATCACCTTAGACCACTCATAACCCAGCAAAAGGCTGCAGTCAGGATGATAACAAATTCCCACTCTAGACAGCATACTCCACCTATATTCAGAACCTTAAAACTACTCACCATAAAAAATATTCATACCTATTCATGTGCCTTCTACATACATAAAACTCTACATGCTAATATTAACCCTGCGCTCAGAATTCTCCTCAACAACTTTAATAGGTCCCACGAACATGACACAAGACACAGATCACTATTTGACATACCCGAGTCCATACTAACCAATGTAAAAATTCTATGCACATAAAGGGCCCCAAAATCTGGAATTCATTACCAGTAAATATCAAGTTAACCTTGTCCGAAAATCAATTCAAGACTCTTCTCAAAAGTCACCTACTCACCCTATACTAAATACTCATACTGTAACAAACTTCCAAACCCAATATTATTTTACTTAAGAAGATCTCATTTTGATATGTTCATCCTCCTTAACACTTGTTGCAATCTTATATCATCATATTGTCATTTAAAATCTTATAGTATCATCATTTTCTTAATTTGAAATATAATATATACCTAGATGAAACTCTAAAAACTATTTCTAGTATTGTTATTATACTAGTATAGCATCAACATACTGTAATTTGAAATAAATTCTACAACTAGATTAAACTCAACCAATTTCTCTTGTATTGTCTTTAAATAGTATGTATAACCATTTAATAATTTAAATAATATAGAACTAGAATAAACTCAATCAATTTCTTTAGCATTAAGTACTTAGTGAATAAGTCTCTAGAATAAACTGCCCCTAATGCCATGGCATGCCAGTGGCTCTCCTTGCATTACAGTTTTATAATTGTATTATATTTGTAACTACCAATAACATTGTACACTTGTAACATGCATTGAAATAAATAAATTATTATTATATTATCTTCTAGCTGTGCCTTCGTGTTTCTGTTTCCCATCTCTCAAACAATCTGTCTTTATTTACCCTATCAATTCCTCTCGATATTTTGTATGTTATCATATTGCTTTTAATTTTCTTGTCCTCCAGTGTCATTAGGTTGATTTCCCTTAACCTCTCCTCATACGATGTGCCCCGTAGCTCCAGGACTAGGCTTGTTGACATAGTTCTTTTACATAAGGGAGGTAGTATAGTACTAGCTAAAATTTACAGACCAGTAGCCCTAACTTCCCACATCATAAAAATCTTGGAAAGAGTGATGAGACTGCAGATAGCAAATTTCGTGGACCAGCGCAACTGGCATAGCCCAAGCCAGCATGGTTTTAGAGCAGGACAACATACCTGTCACACATGCTGAACCACTATGATGGAATTATGGAGGCGTTGGAAGGCGACCAAAACACAGATGTAATATACACAGATTTTGCAAAGGCATTTGACAAATGCAATCATGGAATGATAGCACACAAAATGAGGGCCATAGGCATTACGGGGAAGGATTTTCAGGTTCCTAACATGCGGAACACAAAAAGAAGTCGTAAACAGAGCAAAAACCAGTATCAGGAGATAAAAAGCTCAGTTCCCCAAGGCACTGTCCAGACACCTCTGCTGTTTCTCATCTTCATAGCAGACATAGATAAAAACACCTGTCACAGTTTTGTATCATCATTTGAAGAAGATACTAAAATAACCATGAAAGTCACTATAGTAGAAGATACTGAAAAATTACAGGAAGATATAAGCAGTGTTTTTCAATGGGCAGTGGAAAACAACATGATGTTCAATTGTGATAAGTTCCAGCTGCTTAGGTATGGAAAGAATGAAGAACTCAAAAGGACCACTGTTTACAAAACTCAAGAGGATTACCAGATAGAATGAAAGGAACCCGTGAAAGGCTTGGGAATAATTATGTCAGCTGACCTTTCTTTCAAAGAACATAATAAGATAAAGATCACAGCAGCCAGGAGGATAACAGGGTGGGTATTGAGAACTTTCAAAACAAGGGAAATAATGCCAGTAGTGATACTCTTCAAATCGCTAGTGCTCCCTCATTTGGAATATTGCTCAGTGTTGACAGCCCCGTTCAAGGTAGGAGAAATATCAGAGCTTGAACAAATAGAGAAATCATTTATAGCTTGCATAGAGCCAGTAAAGCATTTAAATTACTGGGAATGCCTTAAAGTCTTGAACATGTATTCACTGGAGTGGAGGAGATAATGTATACCTAGAAAGTATTCGAGGGCCTGGTTCAAAATTTGCAAACTGCCATAACAACATCCTGGAGTGAGAGATATGGGAGGAAGTGCAAATTAAACCCAGTGAAGAGCAGGGGTGCAGTGGGCACAATAAGGGAACACAGTATCAACATTCATGGCCCCAGACTATTCAACATCTTACCAGAAGATATCAGAAACACTGCTGGAACAAGTGTAGAAGTCTTCAAGAGAAAACTGGACAAGTATCTTCACCAGGTGCCAGATCAACCAGGCTGTGATGGATATGTGGGGCAGCAGGCCTCCAGCAGCAACAGCCTGGTTGACCAGGCTAGCATCAGATGAGCCTGGCCCATGGCTGGGCTCTGAGAGCAGTAACTCTTGAAACTCATCAAACATATTCTTTAATTTCTTGACCTACTTAACTAGATGTGGGTTCCATACTGGTGTTGCATATTCCAGTGTATAGGCCTGAAGTACACATTATATTATGTCGTGAATGACATCTTACTTAGATGTCTTAAAACTAGTCTTAAGATTCGCCAGACATGCTAAGATTTGTCAGACAGGCTAAAGAAATACTTCCTAGACTAGATGTGGGTTCCATACTGGTGTTGCATATTCCAGTGTATAGGCCTGAAGTACACATTATATTATGTCGTGAATGACATCTTACTTAGATGTCTTAAAACTAGTCTTAAGATTCGCCAGACATGCTAAGATTTGTCAGACAGGCTAAAGAAATACTTCCTAACATCCCTATGGCTTTTGTGTTTTCATCTTATAGCTGTGCCTTCATGTTCCTGTTTCCCATCTCTGCTGCTGCAGTTACAGTGGACCCCCGAGTTTCGTAAAAACTTCACTCCTGATGTCTGCTCAAGCGCCATTACCGAACGAATTTACTCTTTTAAGGAAAAATGTCACGTAGGTTAGTCTATTTCAGACCCCCAAAAATACACTTCCACAAGCACTTACAATATTATACTTACATAAGTGTACGATTTCCGGGGTTTACGAAACTCGGGGGTCCACTGTATTTGGTTGATGTGCACCTCAGGTGATATGCTCGGTATAATACTCACCCCAAGCTCCTCCTGGAGTGAGGTTTGCAGCCTTTGCCTCCCAATCCTGTACTCCATTTGTGGTCTTCTTTGCCCTTCCCCAAACTTCATAATTTTGCACTTGATGCGGTTAAACTCTAGTATCCACTTGTCAGACCAGCGTTACCAGACCTGTAGCCTCTCCAGATTCCTTTGTAGCCTTTCCTGGTTCGTGTCTGCTTGTATTCTCCTCATTAATTTCACATCTGCAAATACTGGTACCTCTGACTCTATACCTTTTGTCCTGTATACAAGCAATATTACTGGTAAACAAACCATACCATGGATGGGGCTCGAACCCTCGGTCAGAGAGTCTCAAAACTCCAGACCGTCGCGTAAGCCACTGGGCCAGCTAGCTTAATAAGATTCATCTGACTAGGTATATTTCTACACTATAGGAAGGTTAGCATAGGCACCACTGTGTCCACATATGCAAGTTTTTACTGACGAATCTCCCGCTAGCATGGCCATGATGAACTCTAGCTCAAGTGTAGAAATATACCTAGTTGGATGAATCTTATTGAAGCTAGCTGGCCCAGTGTCTTACACAACGGTCTGGAGTTTTGAGACTCTCTGACCGCTGGTTCAAACCCCACCCGTGGTATGGTTTGTTTGCAATCGTGTCATTACAATTTCGTGAGTCAGTATCACTGGTCATAGTACTGATACTTGTTGAACCCCACTTACCAGATTCGTGCATTCCTATACCAACTCACTGACAGTCACTTGTTGTTTCCTTCCTGTCAGGCATGCCTTGATCCATTGTAGTGCTTTCTGTTATTCCTGTGTGTGTGATTGGAGGATTACTCACCAATTTGTGGTTGTAGGGGTCAAGTCACAGCTCCTGTGTGTGTACTCACCTATTTGTGGTTGAGTCATAGCTCCTGGCCCCTCCTTTTCACTGATCACTACTAGGTCCTCTCTTTCTCCCTGCTCCATGAGCTTTATCAAATCTCTTCTTAAAACTATGTATGATTCCTGCCTCCACTACGTCACTTTCCAGACTATTCCACTTCTGACAACTCTATGATGAAGAAATAATTCCTAACATCTCTTTGACTCATCTGAATCTTCAACTTCCAATTGTGACCCCTTGTTTCTGTGTCCCATCTCTGGAACATCCTGTCTCTGTCCACCTTGTCAATGCCTCGCAGTGTTTTATATGTCGCTATCATGTCTCCCCTAACCCTCCTGTCCTCCAGTGTCATCAGGCCAATTTCCCTTAACTTTTCTCCATAGGAAATTCCCCTTAGCTCTGGAACTAGCCTTGTTGCAAACCTTTGCACTTTCTCTAATTTCTTGACATGCTTGACCAGGTGTGGGTTGCAAGCTGGTGCTGCATACTCCAGTATGGGTCTGACGTACACGGTTCCTTACTGAGGTATCAGAACGCTATTCTCAGGTTTGCCAGGCGCCCATTATGCTGCAGCAGTTATCTGGTTGATGTGTGCTTCCGGAGACGTACTCGGTATTATACTCACCCCAAGATCTTTTTCCTTGAGTGAATTTTGCAATCTCTGGCCACCTAGCCTATACTCTGTCTGCAGTCTTTTTTGCCCTTCCTCAATCTTCATGACTTTGCATTTGTCTGGGTTAAATTCAAGTAGCCAGTTGCTGGACCATGTGGCCAGCCTGTCCAGGTCTCTTTAGAGTCCTGCCTGATCCTCATCTGATTTAATTCTCCTCATTAACTTCACATCATCTGCAAAAACAGGGACACTTCTCAGTCTATCCCTTCCATCGTGTCATTCACATATACCAAAAACAGCACTGGCCCTCATTGTTGCCTCCCTGTCAGGTATTCTCTGATCCATTGCAGTACCCTTCCTGTTATACGTGCCTGATCCTCTAGCTTCTGCACTAATCTCTTGTGAGGAACTGTGTCGAAGGCCTTCTTGCAGTCCAAGAAAATGCAGTCAACCCACCCCTCTCTTTCGTGTCTTACTTTTGTTACCTTGTCATAAAACTCCAGGAGGTTTGTGATACAGGATTTGCCTTCCCTGAATCCTTGCTGGTTGTCATTTATAATCTGTTTCCGTTCCAGGTGCTCTACCACTCTCCTCCTGATAATCTTCTCCATGACTTTTGCATACTATACACGTCTGTGACACTGGTCTATAGTTTAGTGTGTATTTGTGTGTGTGTATATATATACAGTGGTACCTCTACTTACGAGCTTAATTCGTTCCAGACGGCTATTCAAGTGCCAATACCGAAGGAATTTGTTCCCATTAGAAATAATGAAAATTAAGTTAATCCATTTCAGACCCCCAAAAATACACTTACAAAAGCACATACAAAAATACACTTACATAATTGTTCGAGTTGGGAGCTGCTTGTAAGTAGAGGTTCCACTGTATATATATAATTATTTCTCCATGAAATTTTTTTGTGATCATTGTTTTTATTCATTACCTATGTTATAGGTGTCTTTTTCTCCTACAAATCCAGTAAAGACCGACAATAATGTCATGAGTGTAAGAAGTTACAAAAGTGGTAAGTTCTTCATCATATCTTCTACCTCCACAGATCCAGAAATTGCTGTACACTTCATGACCCAGGTGAAAGAGCTGTTTAAGAAACTTGGTATTGGTCCTCCAGTGCAACGTAAAAAGCAAGTCTTTGTCAATGAAGGAGAACTGAGACTTATCCAGTTTCAAGCCCAAGTCCTTAAAAAGGCAACCAAGATTTTGATGTCGATGTCTTTGTCTGAAAACAAAGCTAGGCCTCTACATGCTAGGCTTTTTCCTAGTGTACGTCTGGGGTCTAAGCATGAAATTCGTTTACGACCCAGAGTGGAAGCTATTGTTGAACTTGTTATGCAAAAAAAAGCCATCATTGCCCCTCAGATGGTTGAAGAAGTGAGCTGTGAACTGCAGCGTCTTATGATTCTTCCTGCTTATTGGAATTTTCAAGAAAAATTTCTGACCAGCAGCAATAAGAGTGTCAGAGTAATCAAGGCACAGTTGGATAAATTAATGGATCCTACAGTAAAATTTGATTCAGTACTGGACACAAAAGTTTGTGCTCTTCTTAAAGAAAGTGAGAAGTATTATGGTGGCTTAGGAATCAGTCAGAGTGAGAAGATTATGATTTTGAAAACTATGGGACTGAGACAAGGACACTGGTACAAGTGTCCTCAAGGACATATATATTGCATCACTGAGTGTGGAGGAGCCATGGAGGAAGGCACATGTCCTGACTGTGGTTCAAAGATTGGAGGTTCATCCCACCAGTTAAGGAGTGATAACACTGTGGCAGGAGAGATGGATGGTGCTAGACATGCAGCCTGGTCTGAGGCTAACAACATGGCTAACTTCAACCTTCCTAATATATAAATGTTAGTATCCACATGTAATATCCAGCACACAGTGTGTTTGTGATTTGGTTTGTGTGCAAAATTTTAGATGTTACTGTGTTTACAGTACATGTATTGTAGGTGGATATCTCTGACTTGTTAATTACATAAAAGATTTACTGATTAATTTTCATTTAACATGATTCTGTAATAGAGCAGCGCTGTATGACCCTAGTGGGTTTAGTGCTTAGTTTTGATTATAATAATAATTTCCTTAATAGTAAACGGAACTCACCAATAGCCTCAGGTGCAACGGTTTTATACATAATTTGTTCTCATTTAGTAGTGAATTTATTTAGTTATGTCATGAACATCATGTTACTACTGGTATATAAGTTATGATTTTTTTATTTATTATAAGCTATTAGACACCAAAGCAGTGCAACACAGCACTCAAATTTTCCTCACATTGTTTGGTTGGGTTTTGAAAGAAAGATGTAATCAACTCAGATGTAATTAACCAGCTATTCACTGCAGGCATGGAGCTCCGTACTCATGGCTTAGTTAACCACCTGTTAATTCCTGGCTTGGTTAACTGGCACCTCACATCCGGTCTGGTTAAGCAGATCCTCATTCCTGCCTTAGTTAACCAGCTACTCGCTAACATTTTTGAAACTCGTGGCTAAGAAGGGAGGGTATCTAGTCCACTTTTTCCTATCAGTTCTAAATTAACATTAAAGAATGATAACAAAAATTGTCATGAATGATGTGCACTATACCTCATTTTTCCATATGTTTGTATTGATGATTAGACTTCTATTGGTGATATTATTTGCAATTTGTTATTTAAAATTAGTTAATAGAAAATTTAAAATCTGAGGCATATGGGTGCAAGAATATTTTATGAAATTAAGACGCATGTGCAACATCTGGGTATCTTTATAGTAGACGTTTCACCATCCAGTGGCTTTATCAATACAAAATTCTAGGACATAATATGATATCAATACAAAATCCTAGGACATAATATGAAGAGAGTAGAACTATATACAAAAGATGAGGTAATCAGTCCCTCGGCCTTGGAGTTGGTGTATTCAGCACCGTAGGTCTGGAGATTATGAAGATCAGGTTAGGAGGCTTGACCTTAAATAGGCGACAGCTGAAAGGGACGGGTAGCAGACGAGGGCAGAGTCACTGGTAGGCGGGATTCCCCAGTGGAAGTAGGTCATACCCAAAGAGATGGGTTGTAGTAGTAGTCGTAGCCGTGAAGAAGGTTATGTGCAGGTCCTCAGCTGTTGCCTATTTAAGGTCAAGCCTCCTAACCTGATCTTCATGATCTCCAGACCTACGGTGCTGAGTACACCAACTCCAAGGCCGAGGACTGATTACCTCATCTTTGTATATAGTTCTACTCTCTTCATATTATGTCCTAGGATTTTGTATTGATAAAGCCACTGGATGGCGAATCGTCTGCTATAAAGATACCCAGAAGGTTATGTGCAGGTCCTCAGCTGTTGCCTATTTAAGGTCAAGCCTCCTAACCTGATCTTCATGATCTCCAGACCTACGGTGCTGAGTACACCAACTCCAAGGCCGAGGGACTGATTACCTCATCTTTTGTATATAGTTCTACTCTCTTCATATTATGTCCTAGGATTTTGTATTGATAAAGCCACTGGATGGTGAATCGTCTGCTATAAAGATACCCAGATGTTGCACATGTGTCTTAATTTCATATTGTCGGTATTGTATACCTTTCTTGTACAAGAATATTTTATCCTTAGGGAAGGTTTTATTAAGAAGAGAACTTGTGCATTGTCAGGCACGAGGCAGCAACAGACTTCACTGGCAGTGTTATTGCTTTGCTTCCAGTATACATTGTCTACTGCACAAACTTTATATGCCTTAAGTAAGTTTTGATGAGTGATACAAGCAGGTTAAGAAATGAATAAAATAGTAAACTTGTAGTATAGTATTGTAACAAGGTCTGTATTAAGTTCCTCAGCAAGTTACTTTGTCAGTGCTCTTTGTCTTGGGAGCAAAGTGTTTGCTTGATCTTCTTGAGGGAAAGCATCAGTGGAGAGAATATTGGCTGCTGCCAGCCATCTAGATCATATATTTGCAGAACATTTTGGCTGCCACTGCCTGTCCAGTTCCTCAGCTATTTGGAGTCTTAGATTCATACTGTTACACTTGATTTAGCTATCTGCATTTCCGTATGATGTAGCATTTTTCTTCGCTGCATGTCTTCCCATGCATCGGGTCAGCAACTTGTTTAGGTCTTGCAAGGAAATGAAGTGATATATACCTGGCCATTGAGCTGAAATTTCTCTGCCACCATTTGTTGGAATGAATAATTTGGAGGAGTGGCAAGTAATAACTCCTGCTGAGAGTAGAATATTAATATACTAAACATTCATATTGCAAGCTGGCCTCCAGCCAAAGTCACATCTCATGCTAGACTCACTGTAATATGGACTCTACCTTGTGTTGTAGTGTCGAGAGTATCAGCTGCACACAGCCTTGTTGAAACATGTATACTTGCCAGGGTGTCTGATGGTTAACACCTCAAATGTTTCACAGGGAACCCATCCAACAGACCAATTTATTTTCTTGATCATGTTCACTAACAGGTGATAATCCTCAGCTGCTGCACCTGCTACCATATCTTAGCACCACTATCCTCTACTTCTAAGAGTTTTGATTATAATCACCATCATGGTCACTAGTAACTCTTCATCTTTCATAAAGACCTTGCTGTTACCTTTCCTGAGAAGATGTTTGACATGAAAGTGGAATTGCAGTGTCTCCACTTTAAAATCAAAACAACCTGATGTTTGTGGTGGTGGTTATCCTCAGATCACTTCCTGAGAAGTTGGTAATCAGCACAGCACCCTAGTAGGAACATGTGGCTCTTCCTCAGAGTAGGACTCCATGGCCAAATTCCTCAGTCTTTATTGCTGATTGATTCAACTTTGCTGATGTTGGGTGCCAGCTGTTACATAGGGTCAGCTGCCACATAGGGTCAGCTCCCTGGGATGCATGATGTTGCAGTGAGCAGTGCTGGAGTAGTATTACTGCACCACTATAAATACAAACAAATGGGATTTTAGAGCATTAAAGAGTGTTGCTGCAATTGCTGATCCCACTATATTGCACTTTTTTTCCATGGGGTTTATATTAATTTCTCTAAAGCAATGCATAACAGTTGCTTTGGCTATGAATGTGGGCAAGCTGGTTGACTAATTGCTACAGTCAAGTTGGTATGAAGAAGTTCTTGATGACAGCCAGCTTGTTTCCTTTGGGGTGGTAAAACTCCCACCTCATGCAAGATCCCCAGACTTGCACTTCTCACTGCCAAGTCCCTCAGGCCACCTGAACTTCTACCTTCCCTTTTTCAAGGCAAACACTGAAATATAGTTTTCAAATTTGCTGTAAAAAAAATTTGGAACATAATAATCTTAATTAATCTTGTTAAAATTTATTTAATTTCAAATAATTTATTTACCCAATATATCAAAGAATGTGTATGGCTATATTTTACTCTTTCCATAAGGGAAGAGGGATTTTTATTTTCTGGTGATCCAGAGCATTTTCACTACATAGTCCTCTTTAAGGGGAGCTCCTTGTCGCGGTAAAGAGACTATCGGTCTGAGGAATTGGACCTCTTGGTCTTCTTCCTCAGACCGAACCTAATTACCCCCCAATCCCTCCTCCCCTTTCCCATCTTCCCCATCCTCCCTTTTCCCTTTCCTCCTCCTCCTCCTCATCCCTCCCTTATTTCCTTCCCATTTTTACCCTGGGAGCTTCTCTCCACAGGCTTTCTAGTTCCTAGGTAGGGGGAAGGGTACCGTGGTCCAATCCCATTCCGTTAAGGTTCTCGGCGGTGGTGTAGTTTGCCGTGGAATCTGGATCGCCTGGGGATGTCCCGATCCCTCTCTGGTCTCCCGGGGGGTTGCCTTGGGTATCTTTCGGGCGACGGGTGTATCTCTGGAGGCCACCTTTCGGATTCTGGGGGTGGTGGCCAAAGGCGGTATGCTTTGTGGCGGATATCCGGCCGCCCTCTCTTTTGTCCGCCGAGGTGGCTCGGTGGATGTGAGGTTGCTATCCCGGATTGCTGGTTTACTGGCATGAAGGGTAGGGTATGGCACGGGTTCCATGCAGCATCTGCACTACTTGCGGTGTTGAGGTCCTCTTTTACGTGGAGGGGGATTTACGCCCCTTTCATTCCTCCTAGGAGCTATTCCTCCACGTTCCCCCTTTTTTTATTCTATTTTATTTTTATTTTCTTTTCTTCTTTCTTTTTTTTTCTTAAAAACAAAAAGAAAGAAGTAACCTAACCATGGATGCCCTAATCTGTGAACCTACCCCCGGGCCCCTTGATATCGCACCTAGTTCTGACCCTACCTCATTAATGGACGACTCTTCGGACAACCCTAATACCCTGTACCTCTTGCTGGTGCCGGTTCGTCACCTGCTTCAGGTACCAGGGACCCGACTGGCC
>WNWK01028496.1:0-25324 GCA_009830355.1 Cherax destructor | reverse complement strand
GCTACCTCACATTTTACCACTTCTATACGCTACCTCACAGTTCACTCACTTGCTATATGCTACCTCACAGTTCACTCACTTGCTATATGCTACCTCACAGTTCACTTGCTATATGCTACCTCACAGTTCACTCACTTGATATACGCTACCTCACAGTTCACTCACTTGCTATACGCTACCTCACAGTTCACTCACTTGCTATACGCTACCTCACAGTTCACTCACTTGCTATATGCTACCTCACAGCTCACTCGCTATACGCTACCTCACAGTTCACTCACTTGCTATATGCTACCTCACAGTTCACTCACTTGCTATATGCTACCTCACAGTTCACTCACTTGCTATATGCTACCTCACAGTTCACTCACTTGCTATATGCTACCTCAAAGTTCACTCACTTGCTATATGCTACCTCACAGTTCACTCACTTGCTATATGCTACCTCACAGTTCACTCACTTGCTATATGCTACCTCACAGTTCACTCACTTGCTATACGCTACCTCACAGTTCACTCACTTGCTATATGCTACCTCACAGTTCACTCACTTGCTATACGCTACCTCACAGTTCACTCACTTGCTATACGCTACCTCACAGTTCACTCACTTGCTATACGCTACCTCACAGTTCACTCACTTGCTATACGCTACCTCACAGTTCACTCACTTGCTATACGCTACCTCACAGTTCACTCACTTGCTATACGCTACCTCACAGTTCACTCACTTGCTATACGCTACCTCACAGTTCACTCACTTGCTATACGCTACCTCACAGTTCACTCACTAACCAAACTGACTTTCTGACTTTGGGTTTTCTTGTCCTAGCAGGTGCCTGCTAGGCCTCTAACACGCTTTGACACTTTCAAATTTCCTGAAATTTCAGTCTTCCTCTCGCGTATTTCACTGTTAAGCAACGTTGTCACTTGCTGGGTTGTACACTGACCCATACACTATCACTGGCTTCTGCCAAGAGCTAAAACACAACCTAAAATCACTAAAATTCTGGGAGCCTTGTTGCCCCAGCACTATGACCGCCGCGCCTTCTGCCACTATTTGATTAATTTATTAATTAATCACATTTGCAACATCTGGGTATCATCATTGTAGAAACGTAAAGATACCCAAGTGTTGCACATGTGTCTACTTTATAAACTTGTCTGTACTCTGCAACATTTATCTATATCACCTATTTGTACTCACCTTTTTCTGGTTGCATTGTGTGTGTGTGTGTGTTTGTGTGTGTGTGTACTCACCTAATTGTACTCACCTAATTGTGGTTGCAGGGGTCGAGACTCAGCTCCTGGCCCCGCCTATTCGCTGTCTGCTACTGGGTCTCTGCTCTCCCTGCTCCATGAGCTTTATCATACCTTGTCTTAAAACTATGTATGGTTCCTGCCTCCACTATGTCTTTCTCTAGACTATTCCACTTCCTGACTACTCTGTGGCTGAAGAAATGCTTCCTAACATCCCTTTGACTCATGTGTGTGTGTTAGTTAGTTAGTTAGTTACCATTTTGTCCTAGGCACATGTCGATTTGACACTAGGCCTGTTGTATGTATGTGTGTGAGTGTGTGTGTGTGTAAGGAAACACTTCGAAATGTTTCCGCCCGTCGGGGATAAAACCCGGGCCCTCCGTGCGTGAAGCGAGAGCTTTACCACTAGGCCACCGTGTGTGTGTGTGTGTGTGTGTGTGTGTGTGTGTGTGTGTGTGTGTGTGTGTGTGTGTGTGTGTGTGTGTGTGTACTCACCTAGTTGTGGTTGCAGGTGTCGAGTCATGGCTCCTGGCTCCGCCTCTTCACTGGCCACTACTGGGTAACCCTCCCTGCTCCATGAGCTTTATCATACCTCTTCTTAAAGCTATGTATGGAACCTGCCTCCACTACATCGCTTCCCAAGCTATTCCACTTCCCGACCACTCTATGACTGAAGAAATACTTCCTAACATCCCTGTGATTCATTTGAGTCTTCAACTTCCAACTGTGTCCCCTTGTTGCTGTGTCCCATCTCTGGAACATTCTGTCTCTGTCCACCTTGTCAATTCCTCTCAGTATCTTATATGTCGTTATCATGTCCTCCCCTATCTCTCCTGTCCTTCAGTATCGTCAGGTCGATTTCCCTTAACCTCTCCTCGTAGGACATACCCCTTAGCTCCGGGACTAGTCTTGTTGCAAACATTTGCACTTTCTCGAGCTTTTTTACGTGCTTGGCTAGATGTGGGTTCCAAACTGGTGCTGCATACTCCAGTATTGCCCTAACGTACACAGTGTACAGGGTCCTGAACGATTCTTTATTAAGATGTCGGAATGCTGTTCTTAGGTTAGCTAGGCGCCCGTATGCTGCAGCAGTTATTTGGTTGATGTGTGTGTGTGTGTGTGTGTGTGTGTGTGTGTCAGAATGGAGGTATATATCCCACAATTGCTAAATCTTCTCTCCATAAAAGATAGCTGCTTACCTTGCCTCGCCACTAAGTTATAATCCCATTTCAACAGATGACAGATACTGCTCTTTCCCGTTCCCAAAAAGTTTTTTTTTATGCATTAGCTGACGAGGTCTATCGTTGCCATCAGGGTATTCATACTTGGCCAGGCACTCCATTCTTATGTGCCTCAGAAAAGGACCATTTCTCTATTACATTCTCAACACACAGACTTTCAACGTCGAGATTTATTCTTCATCCACCACATTACCGCTTCATTTGCAAACCTAGTTCTACTCCCTTCTGTTCATCCTCTTCATATTCCTCTTCTTCTCTTTCTTCCCATCATTTGTTCTCTCGTTATTTACCCTCGTCGTCTTCTAAAATTACTCAATCCACTGCACATTCCATTAACATCTTTCCGAACAGAAAGCGTTGATTTCAACTTCATCTGCAGCTTTTTTTCCCCGATTCAGAATTGAAGGCGTGTGGGCTCGAGGCTTTCCTCTCTCACCGTATGGATAATGTTTGTCTCTTTCACCTCTTTGATGTTCCTATATTTACCGTTCTCACCTCCCTCTGCTTCACTTATTCCCTCTGTCGTAGTAACCCCTACCTGCTAAAATGCATCAGTCCCAACGTCACATTAGTCCTTTGATCGTGACTGGCGGCTGCCCTTCTTGGCTCACTCCCTTGCTTGAATATTTATTCTCTGACCCAAGTTCACTCTCTCACTATTTATTCCCTTCTCACGATTTTACCAACTGATCCTCTCACTCCTCACAAACTCACTCTCACTCACTAACTAATTCACTATCACATTCGTGTTCTCCAATCGTTTACTAACTCAAAGATTAATAAATGCTTATTTCCTTGTGACTCACGCTGCTTCATCTGGACGTGGGTAACGTGAATGGAAAAGTCTTAATCTGCACTTGAAGGAGGATGCCTTGATGCTGGTGATGGGCTCTTGATCATTTTAAATGACCTTATCCCGTCTTTTCAGAGAATTAGACAAGATTGTTACCTATTTCCTAGGCGCTGCATGAACCTATTGCGATTACTAATTGTTCAAGTATTGAAAATAGTAATAATAATAATTACAATATAAACAACAAAAGCAATAATAATAATATTACGTAATTGTATTTATATAAATTTACGATACCGTTTTATTAGTAAATTATATTTCTAAAACCTTGTGAAAAAATAATTAGATCTGCGGATACAATATTTAATTATTATAATTTTTATTAGTTATACTAGAATTATTTTTATTAGTAATATTTATTATAATTATTGTTATAATCATTGTTAATAAGATTATTATTATTATCATTATTATTTTTTAACACTGACAGTCTCCCTCCGAGGAAGGATGACGTGAAAAGAAGAAAGCACTTTCACTGGCACTTATTCATTCTATAATTGTCTTCCCAGAAGGGTACCAGCACCACACTTCAGATGAACCCCACCTCCCCTTCAGAGTGCACACTTCAGATGAACCCCACCTCCCCTTCAGAGTGCACGCTCTTAAATGTTCTGGAGTGAAGGTTCATCTGAACTGCGCACTTCTGGCGTGACAGTGATTGGATGAGTGACAGTGAAACTGTTTTCTTTGTCAGGTCCCCTTCCTCGGTGAGTGACGGCCCGAGTGTTAAACATTATTAATAATAAAAATATATGAGTAATCAAAAATGGTTATAAACATAATTATAATATATAAAGGGGTGAACCAGTAAGCCAGCGGAAGGCCTCGGTCAGATGACCAAAAGCTCCAGCTGTGGGTTAACATATGAGTAAGACGAGAGTCAGGGAACACCAGTCCTGTTTCCTGACAAACCTTACCAACTATCAATAATATTAATAATAATATTGATTATTAGTATTATTAGTATTATTATTATTATTATTATTATTATTATTATTATTATTATTATTATTATTATTATTATTATTATTATTATTATTATTATTATTATTATTATTATTATTATTATTATTATTATTATTATTATTATTATAAAAACATCAGTGTTATTTTGTTTTCTGTTGTATGAATCTACAAATATATTTTACTCAGAGTTTCAGAAATGTATTTAACTTATGAAACAATTAAGTATATGTATAGACATCTATTTATAACTGAACGTAAATAATATTTACTACGTCTACACCAAATTTGAGTTTTCGTTATGGAAGTTCTGAGAGAGTGTTTCTTACCACTAACAATATTTATAAATAGTTCACGGTGATGAAGTCAGGAGGACAATAACATTGTCATGTAATGAACCAACACACTCAGATAAGCCTGACTAATCAACATATTATTACATTGTTCGCATTAGCGAATTAGCCCACCAGTAAAACTGTTATCTTGTTCATTAAGACGATGAAGATGTTATATAGTATATGGAAGTAGATTGCTGATACTTTGAGCCTTGTCTCCACAGAAAGGCTTGGATTATACAGTTGCTTGCAGAGGGGGGGGCGAAGGGGCGGTACCCCCGGGCATCCAAATGGGGGGGGGCATCCAATTAGAGAGGGAATTAAGATAGTGATTTTTAAATTTCAGCGGTGATAAATCAATTTTTGGAGGCTCACCGCACTACAGAGACAGTGGTTAGACCTTTATTCCTTTAACATGGTGTACCGTTTCTGTCCAGAGAAGATGCTGCCCCCCACACGCATGCGCATGACGTACGTGGAACAGCCATCACAAGACGTGGCTGTTCGTTCCTTAATAAATTTGGTTGATTTATATTTATATCGAATAAAGTGTTTATTTCATGTTTCATCTGTGTTTACATATTAAAAATATCTCTCTTTCTCATAATATTTCTCAGTACTAGGCCTTATACTTGAGACTTTGGGGCATACAATCAAGGAATTGGCCCCGGGCATCACCAGACCTCTGCACGCCACTGCTTGGATATGAAGGTATGAAGTAATCATTTCCTCTGTCTGGAAAATAATTAAGTTTGAATTGATCAGTGTCTCAGCCTGGGTGTGTGAGTGTGTATTCAGCTCCATAGTTTCACTGATTATGAGGCTGAATACAGACATATACTCAGTTAAGGACAGAGCGGAGGAAATGGGGACACGAAGAACAGCACTGGAGAGGAGTGTCTTCAGTCGTAGAAATAGTGCTAAGGCACAACCCAGCAACGGAATGGCAATTGCACGACAAGAGGGCAGCACAGGCGAAGGCAACACAGCAGTATGTTGCCGTTGATGGTGATGAGTCAGGTGATGGAGATTGGGAGGTTATTTCAGCAGGAAGAGAAGTGTTGATCAAGATAAAGTTTCTACTGATGTTTTATTCAACAAAATCAAGTACTTGGCTTATTAATTAAAAAGATGTATTGAGTGACGCAGGCGAAATCTAATGTACTGTTCCATAATCTTGTGTATGTGTAAAGTCCCTTAGAGTACGTAGTGCTACTATTGAGGGTGTGGAGCAGAAGCAGACAGAGGTTTTCCATTAAAATCCGAGGATGCGGTCGTCAGCTTCCTTGTTCCCTGAGATAGTGATGATGGTTTCTTTCATTCCTTTTACTATTGAGTAACGGCTGGCGAAGGCTTCAGCAGCGTCGGTGACACACATGGCGAAGGCTTCAGCAGCATCGGTGACACACATGGCGAAGGCATCAGCAGCGTCGGTGACACATGGCGAAGGCTTCAGCAGCGTCGGTGACACACATGGCGATTTGCGTTTTGGAAACTGAAATGTCAGTAGTGTTGGCAAGGGAGGCAGAGGTGGTGCCTTGTATTCCCGGAATTAAAGGGCTAGTAGTGAATGTAGACATGATAGGGAAGGTAGTGGGTGTGGTGCTCCAGGGATGAGTACATCGATCTCCATAGGTGAGGGTGATTCCGGAATATGTGCACCGGATGAAAGATACTGGATGATCCTGAGCATTCTTCAAGGAACTTAATTTTTTGGGAGGTTAAGATTGAAGATAATGTTGGTGGTTTCATTAAATATTCGTGGGTTGAAGGCGCTCTTCTGTAGGTGGGAAAACACGAGACAGGTGAGTATTTTTTTGGTAATGTTTTACTGAAAGATAGATGATGGATCCATGGTAGTGGAGGTGAGGAAGGTTGGGTGTATGGCTACTGAGTGTGGGTCTGTAGCTGCGATGGCAGTGCATGTTGGTACACAGGTGTCCTGAAGTTTCTCTTGGCAGTCGGTAAGTTTTAGAGGGACAATTTTCTTGCGCATACGGCATCAAGCAGCAAGGGTTGGGTGGTCACCTTTACAGTTTAAGAATTAAGGTTGATCGATGCTGGGGCATTCAATATGAGTGAGACCGTCAGCAATGTATATTAAGCTAAACTTCTTGTCCTAGAGAGAGCAAACCTTGGTGGGGTGGGTGTAGACATAGCATGTACATCATTGGGGGTAGTGTTCAGGCTGGATGCTGGGAGAATATATGCCAAGATACGTAGATGCGCTGATGCGAGAGATGTGTAGTCCGTTATTAACTGTCAATCTTAGATTCAGCATTGATGAAGGAGAAGGGATATTGGTTCTTGCTTCTGTTATAGTCCAGGTGTTGTGCTCCTCAACAGATTTACGGAAGACGTCATGAGAAAAACTGGTGACTTTGCGGCGGAGTTTTTGATGAAGATCGATATTTTCTTCGCCCAGAGTATGGGTGAGGAGACAACATCAAAGTGATTTATTTCTTTGGAGGGTCTGGATGGCGGTGGAGGTTACAAGCTTATCAACGTCTTAGTAGTAAGAACAATCAGTAACGAAGGCGTCCTTGATGATCAGGTTACTGAGGTCAACCGAGGTGTCCCTCAGTAAGATAGTGTCTGTTGTAAACACAAGTGTAGTTTAAAAACACACGTAAGGAAACACTAGGACATTTATTAGAAAACGTTTCGGCCCTGGGACCTTGATCACTTCTAACATACAGAGAAGATTACCAGGAGAAGAGTGGTGGAGCACCCAGAAAGGAATAAGCTTATCAACGACAACCAGCATGGTTTCAGGGACAGCAAATCCCGTCACAAACCTACTGGAGTTCTATAACAAGATAATAGCAGTAAGACAAGAGAGAGAGGGGTGGGGAGATTGTATTTTCTTGGACAGTAAGAAGGCGTTTGACACAGTTCCACACAAGAAATTAGTACAAAAGCTGGAGGACCAGGCAGGGATAACAGGGAAGGCACTGCAATGGATCAAGGAATACCTGTCAGGAAGACAACAGCGAATCATGGTACGTGGCGAGTTGTCAGAGTGGGCGCCTGTGACGAGCGGGGTTCTGCAGGGGTCAGTCCTAGGACCGGTGCTGTTTCTGGTGTTTGTGAACGACATGACAAGGAATAGACTCAGAAGTGTCCCTGTTTGCAGATGATGTGAAGTTGATGCGAAGAATTCAATCAGACGAGGACCAGGCAGAACTACAAGAGTTCAACCCCACCAAGTGCAAAGTCATAAAGATTGGGGATGGGCAAAGAAGACCACAGACGAAGTACAGTCTAGGGGGGCAGAGACTACAAACCTCACTGAAGGAAAAGGATCTTCGGGTGAGTATAACACCAGGCACATCTCCTGAGGCGCACATCAACCAAAGAATAGCATTCTGACATCTCAATAAAGAATCGTTCAGGACCCTGTACACCATGTACGTTAGGCCTATATTGGAGTATGCAGCACCAGTTTGGAACCCACACCTAGCCCAGTACGTAAGGAAATTAGAGAAAGTGCGAAAGTTTGCAACAAGACTAATCCCGGAGTTGAGGGGCATGTCCTAAGAGGAGAGGTTAAGGGAAATCGTCCTGACGACACTGGAGGACAGGAGAGATGGGGGGATATGATAAAGACATTTAAAATACTGAGAGGAATAGACAAGGTGGACAGAGACAGGATGTTCCAGAAATGGGGCACAGCAAGAAGGGGTCACAGTTGGAAGTTGAAGACTCAGATGAATCACAGGGATGTTAGGAAGTATTTCTTCAGTCACAGAGTTGTCAGGAAGTGAAACAGTCTGGGAAGTGATGTAGTGGAGGCAGGATCCATACATAGCTTTAAGAAGAGGTATGATAAAGCTCATGGAGCAGAAAGAGAGACCTAGTAGCGGCCAGTGAAGAGTCGGGGCCAGGAGCTGTGACGCGACTCCTGCAACCACAACTAGGTGAGTACAACTAGGTGAGCACAACTAGGTGAGTACAACTAGGTGAGTACAACTAGGTGAGTACAACTAGGTGAGTACAACTAGGTGAGTACAACTAGGTGAGTACAACTAGGTGAGTACAACTAGGTGAGTACACACCCTGAGGAGCATGCGAAAACATTTAAGATAACGACGCTGACTGATAAGAGAAGACGAGAACCAGATGTAAGTTCATAAAAGGACATGGACGCACGCACACACACACACACACGCACACACACACGCACACACACACACACACGCACAGTCACACGAGTAGTGAATAATGACACTATGCGCCATTTGTCATCTTATTCTTGGAGTATGCAGCACCACTGTGGAACCCCCAGCTGATTAAGATTGCCATGAAGGTGGATAAAAGATATTAGACGACAGAAGATCCAGAGATGACATGATCACGACATCCATAATACTGAGAACTGACAGTGAGGCGTGACCCAGGAGCTGGGGCACGGTTGGAAGCCCAACACACAGATGAGTGACAAGTA
Organism: Cherax destructor; assembly: GCA_009830355.1. Classification (NCBI taxonomy): domain Eukaryota; kingdom Metazoa; phylum Arthropoda; class Malacostraca; order Decapoda; family Parastacidae; genus Cherax; species Cherax destructor. Next base: position 16,225 of record WNWK01028496.1, on the reverse strand, counting down.
AAGGAGGCGCAAAGTTTACAAGCAGGAGCGACACAAAGGTCACAACCAAGGGCGGCACAAAGGTCACACGCAGGAGTGACACAAAGGTCACAACCAGGGCCGACACAAAGGTCACAACCAGGGCCGGCACAAAGGTCACAACCAGGGCCGGCACAAAGGTCACAACCAGGGCCGGCACAAAGGTCACAACCAGGGCCCGGCACAACAGGCCGGACAAAGGGACAGTTTGACAGAAGTTCCAGCACCTATGATTCCCAGCCCTAATAGACAGTAAATTGAAACAGCAGAATACAGTGGTCCAACAGGTCTCTAGCATCCCTTCCTGACTCCCTCCTGCCTACACCTTCCTGACTCCTTCAACAGCCGTGCATCCTTCCTGACTTTCTTTCCTGCCGTGCATCCCTTCCCTGACTCCCTTCCCCTGCCGTGCATCCCTTCCCTGACTCCCTTCCCCTGCCGTGCATCCCTTCCCTGACTTTCTTTCCCTGCCGTGCATCCCTTCCCTGACTCCCTTCCCCTGCCGTGCATCCCTTCCCTGACTCCCTTCCCCTGCCGTGCATCCCTTCCCTGACTTTCTTTCCCTGCCGTGCATCCCTTCCCTGACTCCCTTCCCCTGCCGTGCATCCCTTCCCTGACTCCCTTCCCCTGCCGTGCATCCCTTCCCTGACTCCCTTCCCCTGCCGTGCATCCCTTCCCTGACTCCCTTCCCCTGCCGTCCAGAAATTTCGGAGACTCTCCTGGTCACTGGAAAAATTGAAAATAATTTTTTTGTCTCACAGTGATCAGGAAAGTGGAACGAGCTGGACAAAGCATAAATAATTAGTGTGACAGGACTTACCCAACAATGATAGAGGACAACGGAGAGGTGGGGCCAGGAGCTGAGACTCAACTCTTGCAACCACATATAGATAATTGCACACCACAAACAAACACCCACACACCCACCTGGGGGCACTTCCGGTACCCTCTCCTTTCTCCCTCCCTTACTCGCTCACTCCAGTAAAGGCGGTCCTCTGGAACCTTATTTTCTTGGACATCCTCCTCTTTTCTGCAATTTTTCAAGCTCCTGATGATGTGTTGATTGCAACACGAAAGGCCTATAGTTGTTTTGCACACACACATATACACATATCAAGCGAAAATCTATTGAAACCATTCACATGCTGTTATGAGGCTGGACCCCCAGCAGTGAATCGACCCCAGGAACCATAAACAAGTGAAAATACGTGAACAAGATGGGATAAATGTGGTGCGGTGGTGGTTATCGAAGTGGTGACGATGATTTTGGTAGTGGTGGTGTGGCAGTAAATATGATGCACTACTTATCTTCAGATCCTGGACTCTAGTTTTGGTGTAAGAGATCGGGATGGTGATGGTTGTGAAGAATGGATGGGTCGTCTTGGTATGGGGTGGGATGTTCAAGAGATGGATAAGTTGCTTGCATGATGGAATGGTGAAAAGAAGGGGGAAAGGGTAAGTTAGTGTTGGCGGTGACTATCGTATGGAGAGGGCAACAATGATAGTTTTTGTGTGAGGTGGTAACAGTAGTGGTGATGCTGCTACGATAGATGGTAGTTGTGTTATGAAAGATGTTATTGTTTGTGGTTGTGTTAAGGGAGATTAATGTAGTGACGGAGGTGGTTGTGGAATATAATATTAATGTGTTGGTGTCATTAATTATAGAGATAGTAATGGCGGGGATTTTCGAATATTATATTGTAGTGTAGTGGATGTGACAGAAAAAGGTGCAGGAACAGATGATAATTATCGAATGGTTCTGGGCTATTTATAAGAAGTACTGGTTGTAATGGTAGTTATGGTAGTGTGGGTGGTGTATGGTAGTTGGTAGAGAAATTAGGAACAGAGAAAGTGTTAGTTGTGTCGTAAGTGTTGGAAGTGTTGATCAAGAAGTAGGTGTGACTTTGTTGCTGGATGGTGATGGTAGTGGAAGTAATGGTGATAGTGGTGAAGGGACTGAAGTCCTGATGGGGTGTTAATGGTGGAGATGGTAGAGTTGGTGAAACTGGCGGTGAAGGAAATATAGATGGTGGTCCTAGTGTTGCTTGTGGTGGTGACAGTGCTGGCAAAAATATTAATGGTGAAAGTGGGAATTTAGAGGTTGGTAGTGGTGGTGGTTGTTGGTGGGAGTGATGGTGGTGGGGTTGAGGCTGGAGGTTGTGGTGGTTGTAGTGGTTGTGTTTGTAATGTTAGCAGCAATAATGGTAGTTGGGTAACAGTAGTGACAATTGGGTTATAGAAGGGGTGGGTCTTGGGTGAGAATGGAGGCGACGGTGATATAGTTGTGGTAGGAATAGTGGTAGTAATACAGAAGGTTGATAGTTGAGTAGGTGTGATTGTGGTTGCGGAGGTGATGGTAGAAATGTTATCACAGTCATAATGATACTGGTGGTGGTGAGGTGTCGGTGGAGGGGATGACTGGTGTGGAAGTGTGGTGGTGGTAGTACTGGTGGCGGGTAGGTGGTGGTGAATTTGACATTAATGGTGGTGGTGGTAGTGATGGATGGTTGGTGTTAGGTGTAGGTGGTGGGTGATATGTGCTGGTAATGGTTGGTAGTTGTAGTAGTGGTGGTAGTGCTGGTGGTGGTAGTGCTGATGGTGGTAGTGCAGGTGGTGGATGGTTGGCGTTATGTGTGGGTGGTGGTGAGTTTGACATTAATGGTGGTGGTGGTAGTGATGGATGGTTGGTGTTAGGTGTAGGTGGTGGGTGATATGTGCTGGTAATGGTTGGTAGTTGTAGTGGTGGTGGTAGTGCTGATGGTGGATGGTTGGCGTTATGTGTGGGTGGTGGGATAGTGTTGGTTATGGGTGGTAGTGGTGGTGATGGGTGGTAGTGGTGGTGATGGGTGGTAGTGGTGGTGATGGGTGGTAATGGTGGTGATGGGTGGTAGTGTTGGTAGAACTGGTGGTGGTAGTGCTGGAGGTATTGTGGAGGTTTTGGTTGTGTTAGGTGTAAGTGGTGGGCGATAGTGCTGGTAATGGTTGGTAGAGGTGGTGGATAGTGGTGGAAGTCATGGATGGTAGTGGTGGTGATGGATGGTAGTGGTGGTGATGGATGGTAGTGGTGGTGATGGATGGTAGTGGTGGTGATAGATGGTAATGGTGGTGATGGATGGTAGTGGTGGTGATGGATGGTAGTGGTGGTGATGGATGGCAGTAAGGGTGATGGATGGTAGTGGTGGTGATGGATGGTGGTGGTGGTGATGGATGGTATTGGTGGTGATAGATGGTAGTGGTGGTGATGGATGGTAGTGGTGGTGATGGATGGTAGTGGTTGTGATGGATGGTAGTGGTGGTGATGGATGGTAGTGGTGGTGATGGATGGCAGTGGTGGTGATGGATGGTGGTGGTGGTGATGGATGGTGGTGGTGGTGGATAGTGGTGGAAGGGCCTGGACAAGCAGCTCAGTCTCGTGGAGAGCGGGGAGGAGGGAGGACGGTCGCTGTTGCTCTCCCTGGCACTCTGGCACTCTCACCAGAATAAGACATATGGACGAGTAAAGGCGAGAGAGAGTCACTCATCCACCATGACATCTCAGACAAAGACTAACTCATAGGTCTCCAAGATATGCTGGAAAAAAAAATGTTTTTTAGATAAAAAGCGAAAGATAAAGTTATAGTGTTTGATGATAGTGGTTTATGCATCTTTAAAACACAGTTTAGGTTTTTGAAGAGAATTCGGAACGTTTCTGCCCCTGCCAGCCAACTCTTGTGTTTTGTTTAACTTCGATGATATACCGCTACGAATAAATGGACGATGTAGTTCTGATGGCGCTCCGGAGACCATAAAAACTATCAATGTTTACTTTTTGACCCCTGTTAGTCGCACCTCACATTTCAGTAATACCTCTACCATCATGGAGAACGAGACTCTGGCAAACTACAGCACCTACGAGTCTGAGAGCGATTTCTTGCTGAACAAGACCTGTGGGAGCGGCAACGCTGCAGACTTTCTGAACGTGAGCAACTTGTACCCTCTGGAACTGGCTATGCCCCTCTATGGGTACGCTATGCCAGTGTTGTTGATTGTAACGACTGTTGCCAACACCATCATCGTTGCCGTCTTGTGGCAACACCACATGCGCTCCCCAACTAACGCTGTGCTCATGGCTATGGCGCTCTCAGATATGCTCACTGTGCTCTTCCCGGAACCCGTCTTCTTCTACATGTACACACTAAGCAACCACGCTAAGCCCCTCTATCCCCAAGCCGCTTGCTATGCCTGGGGCTTTCTACACGAGGACATCCCCAACTTGTTCCACACAGCATCCATCTGGCTGACGGTGGCTCTGGCGGTACAGCGGTACATTTATGTGTGTCACCCTCCTCTGGCCCGCACCTGGTGTACACTTCCCCGCGTCATCAATGCTATCATCTGGATCTTCATCTTCGCCACCATTCACCAGGCGCCCAGATTCTTCGACACCGTGTATGACTCCGTGGAAGTTAAATGGCAAGGCGAGTGTGTGTTTGTATGTAGCGAGAGGTTCAGTGACTGGGTGACCCGGATTACTCCCAACATTTACTTTCCGATCTACTTCTGGTTCCGGGTGGTGTTCGTACATCTGGGTCCCTGCACGTTGCTTGTAGTGCTCAACCTTCTCCTCTTCAGGGCCATGAGAGAAGCACAGAAGCGCAGGAAGAAACTTTTAAATGACAAGAACTCGAACAGGGAATGCAAGAAACTGAGTGATTCCAACTGCACCACACTGATGCTGATCGCTGTTGTGTCCGTCTTCCTGGTGACTGAGATTCCTCTTGCAATAATCACTCTCCTTCACATCATCTCTAACATGGGAGTTGAACTTTTCTCAAAGGATTCTTACTATATGCTTATGTATTTCTTCATCGTCTCTAATTCCTTCATTATATTTTCCTACCCCATCAATTTTGCAATATATTGCGGAATGTCGCGACAGTTTCGAGAGACATTCCATGATCTTTTCATTCATGGACGCGGCACGCCACGAAGGAAAGACTCGGCCCACTACTCGACGACCAACGGTCGATCAAGAACCTGCCGCTCTAGCACTTCGGAGACCGTCATATGAGGACGGAAGGTACCAGGTGAAGGCACGGACGTACTTCGCTCTTCAGCTGGTTCCCATCTCTCACCCATGTTGTCGAAACAAATTTCTCTCAACAACAGCATCCGTAGCTCTATCGCAAATGTCTTCGATCCCGTAGCCGAGAAGTCACCAATATTGTCACAGAAGACCAAACAAGGTGTATCCACGAATGCAGGATTAATGCACAATATTATGAAGGACAATTATTGTCCTCACGAAACCGTAGAGGTTACATGTGTAGCAGAGGCGTCATTATCAGAAAATAACATACTAGGCAGTAAGGAAGAGGACTTGTTGCTGGCAAAAACAAGTAAGGCGGAGAGTCGTCACAGGCCTGCCTTAGGCCTCAGGGTCCACTTTGAAAGCTCGGCCATGAGAGGCAGCGGTACTCCGAGCACACACACTGACGACAATAATCTGCAGTGTTCAATGAAACCGTCCTGTGAAGATCATGTTATGCTTGTCATAACCATAACATCACCATGTTACAGGTACGCTCCTCGTGCTGAGGAATTGTCTTCCATTTACAGTTATATGTATTAAACAACATGAGTATGATGTGAAGTGTAAAAGTTAGCGCATTATTTTTGGGCCAGTACAAAAGAAATGTTCTTTTGTTGAAAATTATACATTGAAATCCATTTAAACTTATTAAAATTAAAAGCTGATTTGTTCAGGATTAATTGAGTGTACAGTCACCCAGGTATAAATATTTAACCTTAATGAAAATTATTTTTTTTTTAGAAAAGCTAAATAATAGCTCTAAAAGGCCTTCATCAGACAAAATAAAGGCACGTAGTTATTTTACATAAGCAATAATTACAAACCACTTAAAATTTTTCACACCATCAAGATCACTTGGAAGATGAGCACAGTGTAACACAAGTTCCCAGCTGCTCTCATAATCCTCATTAATTAATCTAGGGTTTAATGAAGATAGAACGAGTTTCAATGAGACATACATAACTTACACTGTGATTAACAAGTGTTTAATTACATTAAAAATAAGGTACGTTAAGAGGAAGCATAGTGTCTTCAGTGACACGATCTCTGAATTTTAAAAAGCGAATTTTTGTTTCATGGGTTGAATATTTGACATAGATGGACTAACGAGTCATTGTGATCAATATCAGTTTCAGCGGAACAGAAACGTTTTAGAGGCGACACACATCCACTTTAGACTAATGAACAATACTTTACTGAGGTCGAATAATAGTGTTAGAAAGCAAGAGTAACTTCTCCAGTTAGAAGAATAACAAATCATGAGTATAAACAATAGTTTAAATACCTTATTTTAGTGAGATAAAAAGCAATTTCAGTGTGACTAACAATAGTTTCAGTGGGACTTAACAATAGTTTCAGTAGGACAAACAATAGTTTTAGTGGGACTAACAATAGTTTCAGTGGGACTAACGATAGTCTCAGAGGACTAACAATAGTTTCAGTGGGACTTAACAATAGTTTCAGTGGGACTAACAATAGTTTCAGTGGGACTAACGATAGTCTCAGAGGACTAACAATAGTTTCAGTGGGACTAACAATAGTTTCAGTGGAACTAACAACAGTTTCAATGGGACTAACAATAGTTTCAGTGGGACTAACGATTTCGTTGGGAATAACAATAGTTTCAGTGGGACTAACAATAATTTCAATGGGACAAACAATAGTTTCAGTGGGAAAAACAATAGTTTCAGTGGGACTAACAATTGTTTCAGTGGGATTAACAATAGTTTCAGTGGGACGAACGATTGTTTCAGTGGGACTAACAATAGTTTCAGTGCAACTAACAATAGTTTCAGTGGGACTAACAATAGTTTCAGTGAAACGAACAATTGTTTCAGTGGGACTAACAATAGTTTCAGTGGGACTAACAATAGTTTCAGTAGTACTAACAATAGTTTCAGTGGGACTAACAATAGTTTCAGTGGGACTAACAATATTTTCAGTGGGACTAACAATAGTTTCAGTGGGACTAACAATAGTTTCAGTGGGACTAACAATAGTTTCAGTGGGACTAACAATAGTTTCAGTGGGACTAACAATAGTTTCAGTGGGACTAACAATAGTTTCAGTGGGACTAACAATAGTTTCAGTGGGACGAAGAACAGTTTTAGTAGGATGAACATACATAGTGCTCCAATTTTTTTGTCATTATACTTACTCCACTTCTACTTATAATACTACTTCATTAATACCACTACTACTACTACTACTTCTACTTTCACTACCTCTACCATTGCTCCTCCATTTCCTTCTTTCTTCCTCACTTGGACTGGTTTCTGTCCCCCTCTCCTATATATACTGGCGCCCTCACCTTCGTGTGTTTGTGTGATTTGTAAATAATTCAAGTCAGACCGAAACATCGTTACTGTGTGCGGGTTATTTATGTATTGTTCCATTTATGGTATTGTGCCTTTTTGTTCTTTCTGGACGAACGATAGTGCCAGTGGAACAAGCAAATTTTAATTACCGACTTCTTAATCATCAGTGTTGTAAACAGTTTTGTCATTCCATGTTGGTAATCTTTGACACATTGCCGGAGGCATTATTATATTTTCATTCGTTGAAGTTAAAGATTACTTCTTAATTTGTAATATACTTTCACAAAAATTATTCCTAATGTATCAGGCAGTTTACATCACTGTTATATACATATCCCTAAATAACAAGCAAAACGCCACAAAAATCCTCTTCTTATCTTTCCGTGTCTTAGATTCTCCTTTATGTTGATTGGTTAACATGCCTTGAAGCCTATCTACTACACAAGTGTCATCAATTAGGTTAGGTTAGGTAAGGTTCGTCAGGAAACATTTTCCTGACATGGGTGTTAGTCAGATGACCCGCCGTCGGAGCTTTTGGTCATCTGACCGAGGCCTTCCACTGGCTTACCGGTCCACCCCTTTAAACATTATAGTTATAGTTACACCATTTAGGAATTGTTAGTGTCATCAATGATCCAGGCAACCTGTTCAACACCAGTCAAGAATATTTTAATACCTGAAATAAGGCTTAAAGTAAGCTCTCAGTGTGTTAACACCTGTAAACTTATATCTCTCTGGTTAAAGCTCTCTGCATTATACTGTAACACCTCCTTCCATTCCTTCCATTGCAACACAGCACACCAGTTAGGCTCCACGTACACCAGCTAGGCTCCACGCACACCAGCTAGGCTCCACGTACACCAGCTAGGCTCCACGTACACCAGCTAGGCTCCACGTACTCCAGCTAGGCTCCACGTACACCAGCTAGGCTCCACGTACACCAGCTAGGCTCCACGTACACCAGCTAGGCTCCACGCACACCAGCTAGGCTCCACGTACACCAGCTAGGCTCCACCAGATCACACACCAGCTAGGCTCCACGTACACCAGCTAGGCTCCACGTACACCAGCTAGGCTCCACGTACACCAGCTAGGCTCCACGTAATACGTACATTAATTAATTTAAACTCTGACTCTGAAATAGCTGTATACAATAATTGCTACATACAATATGAATGTAAGTATTTTTCCATATGAAAATAATAAATCTCAATATCATTATCAAAAACCACACCTTATTTAAGTTTTATATTGCTAAAAGCATTCGTGCAAAAATTCCTCAGTTTACAAGAATTATACAGAATTGTAATATACTTATGATTATGTTTATTTAATTATCTATTCAATATATCTGCAAATATATAAATAATCTTACAAATTAACCAAAAAATATAATACTCTCCACTTACACTCTATACCCTTTACACAGTACAATAATAGTTAAATTCCTTTAGTTATTTTTCTAATACCTTTCCATCCCACGCTCTTCTTTGTTATTTTACAACTTATTTATCAGTGTAATATATTAATACATCAATCTACATGCAACACTGAGTCACTTCACCAATAATAAATATACTTGGAACACCGAGTCACTTCACCAATAATAAATATACTTGCAACACTGAGTCACTTCACCAATAATAAATATACTTAGGACAATCCAGTCACTTCGACCAATAATAATATACTTCTACTAACACTGAGTCACTTCACCAATAATAAATATACTTGGAACACCGAGTCACTTCACCAATAATAAATATACTTGCAACACTGAGTCACTTCACCAATAATAAATATACTTGGAACACCGAGTCACTTCACCAATAATAAATATACTTGCAACACTGAGTCACTTCACCAATAATAAATATACTTGGAACACCGAGTCACTTCACCAATAATAAATATACTTGCAACACTGAGTCACTTCACCAATATACTTCTCAGATATTTATGTGTTCATTCAAGTATCAACTAAGTATATTTGATTTAATTTGCGTAGATTTCAACCAATTTAGATATTAATTATTTGCCAAAAATCCAAATCTATTTAACAAAAGCAGTTTCAATGTGTGAACAAGAATTTCAGTAAGTTTATGTAGGACGAACAACAGATTCACTGAAACCAAAAACTTCAAAAGGCACAAGAAATGAGTTGTACAAAATATGACTAACAATCCTAGTGGGACGAACAAGACGACTATGAATTTCAGATCAATAAGCCATAGTTTTTGGTGAAGTAAAATGTTTCAAATGAGCCTACAAGACTTTAGGTGGGACAACCTAGTATCTCAATTAATACACAAAATGTTCTGACAGATAAATTAGACTTTTAGTGAAATGTACAAAAGGATCACTATTCTCTATTAACTTCACAAAAACCATGAATCCTTACAGTTACAACTACGAAATATGTAGATTTGCTCATACTAATCCTAAAGTCAAAATCACGGTTCACTTTACTTAGATGCATTATTAATATATTACATAAAAACATTCTTAAATACAATTAGTAAATTGGTACCAACACAGTTCGGTGATGATCCATACCTTATTCTACCTGAAATATATTAGTGCTGAAAGTTTTAAACCATGGATGCTTCTCATGTTACTACTACTATTCGATATTCATGCACAAAATATACAATGTTCTGTTAAAATTCGAATCTTCCTCTAAGTAAAATGCAGAATGCTGAAAGATTGTGGTCTATCAGAGGAGGCATTCTTAAGTATCCCCTATAGAGGGATAGCTTAGTAAATTTGTTCAGTTCCTGAACGATCCGAGAAAAGGTGTCTCATAACTCAGGATTCTTGAACAGGACATCTGCACGCAAGAGGTGCAGAATTTGTACCTGAAAACCCTTAAAAGGCAAAGGAGCTGCAGCTTAACTCTCTTAAGAGACCGAGGAGACATCTGCCCACACTCACAAGAGGTCCAGCAGCTGCACATCAAAATTTTGAAAGTTTCCAAGAACTTTTGTTCGAAACATTGAAGAAGTCTAGCACCTTCCCTATAGTCTAATAGTCACTAAAAAAATCTTTGAGCTGTAAATTTTTACCATATGAGAAACAAACAGGAACTCGTATACTGACCATGTAAACTTTACTAATTATATTTTGTAAAAGGTACATATATAAGCAAACTTTAAAAGTACTTTATTTTATATTTCATTATTATTAATATTATTATTATTATTATTATTATTATTGCTATTGTTGTTTTTAACTCATCAGTTATCTCTCACTGACACAGGGTAACCCCCCACCAAAAAAAACAAAAAAAAAAAAACACATACTCTGTCATTCATTCAGTTACTGTCTTTCCAACAAAATTTCGGATAATGATCCTAAACACAGGATTCTTATGTATCTTCGTTTAAAGCGCAGGAAAATGTACCTCCCAAGTCTGAGACTCATTTCTGCCTAACCGGTTTTTCGTAAATGTTACGTTGCTCACATTCCAACAGCACATCAAGATATAAATACCGCTAGTCTCCACCAACTCCGATCTCAAGAAATCGCAAAAGCCTGTTGGATATTCCAGCTCTTAGTACCAAAACCTCCTTCATACGGTTCCTCCAACCCATCCAGGACGATCCCGACCCCCTCCTTCCCTCCACCCCAGATTTATTTTCGCATTTAGACATCTTGTTCTGCTTCCTCACCTTCAAATGGCTAAACAACTCAACAACATTCCCGCACCTCTCCGTGATCCAGTTTTTTTTCCATAATATTTTCAATATTATGGAAAAACTTATACGATGTTTACATTTTGTCGACGATCATATAGCACTGAATTACTGCTAGAAAGTTTTAATTGTGTAACCAGTCGGTAACATAAGTGTAATGTGTTTATTACTTATGAATTATATTATTAATTCACCTTATGTATTAGGTATTTAGCATATTAGAGGAAAAGAAGACCAGTTGGTCTAATTATTCAACAACTTGTGGTGTTGCCTAGAACACAGCACATCTGGTTGCCAATTGACCAGTGTTAGCTAAACATGGATGGCCTCCTTCAAAAACATCGACCATCTCACACGCACACACACCCGCTCTGACATAGTATATATTCTCTTAATTAGTGGGAGGAGTATTTATATTTTGTACTGCTGGTCTTATCTCTATGTTTCTACTATGGAACTTATTCGTGTGGCGTTTATTGTTGTGTGGAGGTGACATCTTTTGGCTCCTGACACACTGATCTCTTCTGTGTGAAGTCAGTTCCTGAATGAGAGTGCTTGCTCCTGACTTATTGGCCTCTGCCAAGAGTAAGTCAGTCCCTAAGCAAGAGTACTTGCTCTTGACACACACCGTCATCGTACGTGTGTAAGTCAGTCCTTGAGTGGTAGTGCTTGCTCCTACCATACTGGTCTTTGTCGTAAGTCCATGAGCAGGAGTACTTGTTCCAGGCATACTAGCTTCTGCCTTTTTATTGTCTAGACCCAGACTAGAACGCCGGGAAATGTCGGTCTCCATTTTTACATGGTTTCTGCCATTCCTGACAGCTGTTGACTAGCAATGAGGTTATGAATGTCTAAAGCCATTAATAATCTGGCTTCTGACACAGCCTTCATGTCTTCCCTACTCAGACTGGTGCTGTTAGAGGTCTTCCATTTGTTCTTTCATATAACTGTATCCAGATAGAAAAGGTTACCATTTTATACCTAGAGAGTTAGAAATGTTCAAATATCTTCTGATTATTCTACTGTACATTTAAATCTGCAAGATTAAAGTTTTATGTCTCTGTTTATTTCATGCTAGTATTGTTTTGAAATGACTAGTTTTGCTTTATTGTTACAATCGTCGAAAATGGCTCATGTAAGGTTGGGACATGGACAGCTGACCTGACTAGGTTAGAAATGTAGCACACACATCTCTCTCTAACATGGCAACTCTATTGTCTCCAGCTTTCTCCTCGCTGCGAAGGTCAGAGCTCTTGCTGACGCCCATTCAAGAGTGTTGGTACCATTATACTCTGGTACTCTCCCTTGTTTGCCTCCGAGGATAAGGTTCCTTTTATCCACAGATGCCTCAATGCACCACCCACATTTTCCCCCAGTCAGTTCAATAGTTCGCTCTACTTTCTTCGATCCGTCTGCCAACAGGTTCACTGTCAAATATCTGAACACATTTACTCCCTCGATACACCCTCCTTCTAATCTGATATCTAAACTTTAATTGTTTAGATTTTTGTTACTCTAATCACATTGCCTTTTCCTATGTTTACCCAACCTCCTAAATTTCAGAAACACAACAAGATCAGTGTCATCGGCAGAGAGAGCCGTGACAACTCCCACTTTACCTAGAGTTTACCTGGAGAGGGTTTCGGGGGTCAACGCCCCCGCGGCTCGGTACGATCAGCCAGGCTGTTACTGCTGGCCACACGCAAGCTGACGTACGAACCACAGCCCGGTTGGTCAGGTACTGACCAACCGGTGCCTGTCCAGTACCTTATTGAAGACAACCAGGGGTCTATTGGTAATCCCCTTTATGTATGCTGGGAGGCAGTTGAACAATCTTGGGCCCCAGACACTTATTGTGTTTTCTCTCAATGTACTCGTGGCGCCCCTGCTTTTTATTGGGGGAATGTTGCATCTCCTGCCGAGTCTTTTGCTTTCATAGGGAGTGATTTTCGTGTGCAAGTTTGGTACTAATCCCTCTAGGATTTTAAAAGTGTATATTATCATGTATCTCTCTCGCCTGCATTCCAGGGAATACAGATCAAAGACCTTCAACTGTTCCCAGTAATTTAGGTGCTTTATCGTACTTATGTGCGCAGTGAAAGTTCTTTGTACACTCTCCAGGTCAGCAATGTCGCCAGCCTTGAAGGGGGCCATTAGTGTACAGCGAGTACTGTGCCTTGTGGAACAAAGCTTTTCACCGGAGCTGCTTTTTTGTAAATGGTCCAAGTCGTACCGAAACGTCGACGTAAGCTCCTCTCTTCTATGTGTGGGTTATTGTGTATTGTTCCAGTCACGGTATTGTGCCTTTTTTGTTATTTGTGTTCTATTTGTCAGGAAGTTATAGATCCATCTACCAACTTTTCCTGTTATTCCTTTATCACGCATTTTGTGTGCTATCACACCATGGTCACACTTGTCGAAAGCTTTTGCAAAGTCTGTGTATACTACATCTGTATTTTGTTTATCCTCTATAGAATCCAGGACCTTGTCATAGTGGTCCAGTAGCTGGGACAGACAGGAGCGACCTGCTCTAAACCCGTGTTGCCCTGGGTTGTGTAACTGATGAGTTTCTAGGTGGTTGGCGATCTTGCTTCATAGAACCCTCTCAAAGATTTTTATGATATGGGATGTTAGTGCTATCTGTAGTTCTTTGCAGTTGCTTTACTGCCACCATTGTAGAGTGGGGCTATGTGTTTTTTTAATGAGTGTGGGATGACCCCCTGTGTCCATGCTCCCTCTCCAGAGAATGCTGAAGGCACGCAACAGGGGCTTCTTGCAATTCTTGATGATCACGGAGTTCCATGAGTCTGGGCCTGGGGCAGAGTGCATGCGCATGTCATTTATTGCCTTTTCAAAGTCTTGTGGAGTAAGGATAGTATCCAAGATTTTTGAGATGACCAAATTTTGGGTCTTGTTCATACAAAAATTCGTTTGGATTGTTGACCCTTACTCTTGGCAGCGGCTCTCTGAACACTGAGTCATAGTGGGACTTTAGTATCTCACTCTTTTCTTGGCTGTCATCTGTGTATGTCCCATCTCGCCTACGCAGGGGCCCAATACTGGATGCTGTTTTCCCTTAGATTTGGCATAAGAGAAGAAGTATTTTGTTTGTTTTTTCAATTTCCTTTATAGCTTTTAGTTCTTCCTGCGATTTTTGTCTCCTGTAAGATTCCTTCAGCTTAAGTTCTATATTTACAATTTCATTGACCAGTACCTCTCTACGTATTTCAGATGTATTGGCCCCTTTCAGCAACTCTGTGACTCTTTGCTTTCGTCTGTATAGGGAGCATCTCTCTCTTTCTAGTTTACATCTTCTCTTTCATTTTCTTAACAGAATGTGTCAAGAGCAGATCTCAAGAACCACAAAGTTCATTTTTTCTACGCAAATGTTTGGATCCGTGTTGTTTAAGATACCTTTCCAGCTTCTTTCATTTAGGACATGGTTGACTTGTTCCCATTGCATGTTTTTGTTATTGAAATGGAATTTTGTGAAGAGACCCTCATGGCTGATCATATTTTGCTGGTCAAGAGCCCTGTGCATACATGTCTGTACCTCTATTATGTTGTGATCTGAGTGAATTGTCTTTGATACGGTTATATTACGTAGCAGATCGTCGTTGTTAGTAAAGATCGGTAACATATAATTTCTTTATCATTCATGGAAGGAACAGGTTCGAGCCTTCTGCCATGTAGTAAATGAGATGGACTTAACACTTCTAAATTGTCCAGATCATCGGTAACATACGTTAAAGGTCTGTTGTTAACTCTATTTTCTATTTCAGTTACGACTGTACGAAATTCTTCTAAGTCGATTCTCTGACGATGAAGAGTCTTCCTTAAACAACGTTTTACAATGCCTATTATTCTTTCGTAAAATCCGCCGTGCCATGGGGATTTAGGAGGAATGAATCTCCAACGACAATTGCGTTGATTCAGCATCTGTTGTACTTCAGGCTGCTCAAAAATCTTGTTTATGTAATCAGCACCAGCAACAAAATTCGTTGCATTGTCTGATATCATCAGCCTGGGACATGCCCTTCTGGCTGCAAACCTTCTAAATAATTTGATAAAGGTTTTAGCAGACATATTTGTGGCTACTTCTAGATGTACTGTCCTAGTCGTAGCACAGATGAACAAACAGATGTACACCTTGATAGGTACTTTGTCAACTGTTTTAGTTAAAATTATTGTTCCTGTGTAATCTACACCTGTCACCTCAAATGGAGTGACATGACATACTCTTTCAGAAGGGTATGGAGGTGGACCTGGATACTGACATACTCGCATATCATAATGACGACAAGTAATATAGTCCCTTATTTGTTTCTTCACACTTTGTCGACCTTGAGGTATCCAGTAGGATTGTCGTATATGACAAAGAGTGTCAGCTACACCACCATGTAACACGTTACTGTGGGCATTCTGAATAATCAGTCTTGTGGTGGACCTGACTTAACTCAGTGAAGACGTGTCTTGTGTGCTCTCTGTGAATCTGAAGAAGATGTCCTCTCTTGAGCTACTCTACCAGCAGCTGAAGGAAGAACTGAGGGTAGCTAAGCTTGAGATACAGCGACTGACTGAGGAAAACAAGAGGATTCGTAGTAATCCTCCTGTTGAGAATCCTCAAGCCAAGAAAGGAACCTGGACAGTGGCTAAAACGCATGGGACAAAGTTAAGGATCAAGAGGACGGGTGGAGAGGTAGAAACAACGAAGACCCAGGAGAATGTTGTGGAAACATCGAACCCATTCTCCGTGCTACCCGATGAATGTGAGTCGACTTCTGGGAGCGTCACGACGGACGACACCAAGGAAGGTAAAAACATTGTTGTTGTTGGGGACAGCCAGGTTAGATACATGGATAGGGCTTTCTGTTTGAATGATAGGAGTAGGAGACAGAGGGTTTGCTTTCCTGGGGCTGGGATGGAGGATATTGTTAGCCGTCTGGACGACATCATGAGAGGTAATGGAGCAATCCTATTATCTGTCTCAGTGCTGGAGGCAATGATGTTGGCAGACGTAGGAGTGAGGACCTGACTAACAGGTTTAGGTCAGCAATAGACATAATTAGGAAGAAGGGTGGGAACCCTGTCATATGTGGTATTTTACCAAGGAGAGGAGTTGG
>WNWK01028495.1:0-25325 GCA_009830355.1 Cherax destructor | reverse complement strand
TACCAAACGAATTTGCCCCATAAGGACAAATGTAAATTAGATTAGTCTTTTCCCAGACCCCAAAAATACACTTACAAAAGCATTTTACGAAAATACACTTACATAAGTGTTCGAGTTTGGGGGTAAACAAAACCAAGGGTCCACTGTATCCAGTAAAACTTATTAATACTATTTAAGATTTATAAATGATCTGATGACAAAAAAAAAATAAAAAACTTTCTGTTAAATGTCATTCAGTTTGTGAAAACTGTGTATTATGTGGAAATATAGTCCAGTGGCCCCCGGGGGTTTAGCACCCCCGGAAATCGAAAACAATTATATAAGTGTAATATTGTGGGTGTTTTTGTAAGTGTTTTTTTTTTGGAGGTCTGGAATGGACTAACCTACTTGACATTTTTCCCTTTAAACCCTTTTGGGGGGTGACGGGCCCTTTTTGAGGAAAATGTTCCTGGGGTAAAAAAATTCAGAAAAAAAAAAAATTTTTTTTTTATGAAATAGTTTTTTTTTTTGGGAAACTAAATAGCTAAACAAAAATTTTTGCGATCAATACTTACGGGGATATGGAGGTTTCCCAAATTGACCCAAAATGACCCCGGGGACAGCAACATCGGGACTTCCGGTTGGCCCGGGAAACGTTTTTTTTTTTTTTTTTTTTTAAGTTGTTTTCTTATGAAATTTTTTTTTTTTTTTTTCAAATAACTTTTATGGACTGTGAGACCAATATAAGTGCTGTTTTTAAAAATTCACTCGCTATTTATTATAAAATAATGCCACAAAGTTTGTTATCACTAGTTTGTTTACAAAACATATTTGCAACAATGTACAATGTACAATTATGTTTATAACTATTGTTCAATCATATATATACACATAATGAGTCACTGCAGATGTTTCTAGAAGTTCTGCAGCCTGTGGAAGTCTCTGAAACATGGTTCCATGCACAATGGTGTTTCACATTCCACCCACATAAAACGAGTGTCTTTGCGTTTCTGTGGGCGTCTTTTTGTATGTGCACAGACATAACACCTCTTCTGAGCCTTTTTCTTGCAAGCAGTAGCAGGCAGTTTTGTTAGGAAGTGTTCACCACCAAGCCTCAGACGAGAGGGTAGTTGTTGGTAATTTCGTGGGCGGTTTTCTATTGCAGGTGGTGTTTCTTGGTACTTGGTGATTATTTGCCTGATAACAGACAAACAAAATTCGCCATATGTGGTTTGTTTGTGGTCTTCAACTTATAAACATTATAAGCATTGAGCATGGAAATGTCCAGAATGTGAAAAAAGAGTTTTATGTACCACTTATAACTCTTTCTAACACAATCAGCAAACCCAATCTGCATGTCACATTTGTCCACTAAACACATATTGAGAGTGTAGTCCATCACAGCTGCAGGTTTTAGAATGGGTTCATCGGTCTCTCTATTCACCCTGCCACTGTCTGCCATTTCATTAGGGTGAATTGATGACAACAGTGTGACATCTCGTTTGTCATGCCACCGAAATGCCTTGATATCATTGGCAGCAAGCGCCTGCACCTCACCTGTACGAGTGCCTGCACTGAACCTAGGCATATGCTTACGATTTCCACGCACTGTACCGCACACATCTGTCAAGTTCACTCGCAAAAAATCACTGAGGGAGGGGCTTGTGTACCAGTTATCAGTATATAATATATGCCCCTTGCAAAGATATGGTTCCATCATTGTTCTAACCACATCACCAAAGATACCCAGTAACTTCCTGGTATCTTTCAATGTATTACTTCCAGTGTACACAATAATATCCAATACAAGACCACTGTAGCAATCACAAAGCACAAACAACTTTATACCAAAGCGTTTCCTTTTGCTTGGTATATACTGCTTGAATGACAGTCTACCTTTGAACAGAATCAGTGACTCGTCAATAACGAGCTTCCTGAAGGGATAAAAATACATATTGAACTTCTCTTTCAGATACAGCAACACATTCCTAATCTTATATAACCTGTCGGTTTTGTCTGAAAAATGCAACATGCGTAGAAGTAGCACAAATCGATTCACTGGTATAATATCACTGAAAGCTGGTGTTGCAATCAATCTGTCTGTTGACCAATATGATTTGATACGGTGTTTATAGACATGCGGCATAAGCATTATTGTGGCAAAGAAAAGACACATCTCTGCCACAGTTGTCTCCTTCCACTGGTGTAGACGTGATTTTGGTGAAAGAATCGTGTTTGCCATGGTGTAATCGAAGTATCTGTTGCTTTCTCTGATAATAATGTCTATCAGGGGTTCGTCAAAGAATAACTGGAAACATTCCAGTTCAGTGGCATTGTTCCCAAGTGGACAAGATGGGCGTAATCCACTGTGACTTTCATCAAACTGATGGGGATTGGGAATAAAATTGTCAGCTTCCTGCCAATCCCAGGTGCGGTCTGCTGGTGGGTACTGGATATTTACAGGTGGTTGTGGGGGTTGTGGAAGTGGAGGTTGTTGTTGTGGGGGTTGGTGGGTGGGTGAGGGTTGCCTTTGTTGTAACTGAGCTGAGTCAGCGGCGTGGGTGCCAGCATGGTCCACTGCTGGTGCCTCGCGCGGCGCACCACCACCATTACTACCAGTTGCATGCACATTTCTCATACCAATTGCAACGCTATCATCATCATTTTCACTATCACTTCCTGTTGTACGCCCACGGGATGTACTCCGAGATGTACTCCTAACCCTTGGAAGAGCATATGGCACACTACCAGAGCGCATATACCGTCGTATATACTGACGCTTCACTGGTGAATATTCCTCTTCACTTGCGCTACTGGAACTATTTCGAAGGGCTTGGAGTTCATAGTCACTATCAGTATCATCACTATTGCTCACATCTGAGTCTGGGACATTAGATGGTGTTCCCACAATGCACCACTGGGTGCCCGATTTTTTTCCTACTGCACACACTGACCGCGCAGACCCATTCTCTCATCCCTAGGCCTACCAGCTGTTTCCCGTTTAATTTGAAGCCGCTAGAATTTACGCGTACTAGTATAGCACCAACCCCTGCTCGTAAAACGTACTAGTACGGCACCGACCCCAAAAGGGTTAAGGGGGAAAATTCGTTCGGTAATGGCACTTAAGCAGCCTTCTGGAATGAATTATGCTCGTAACTCGGGGGTCCACTGTAATTGTTATTATTTTATTTTTTAAGAGAAGTGCCAGCAGTAAGAGTGTGGTTGAGCAGGCAGGCAGGAGTGAAGTATGGTCTCAAGTTGAGCCTCCACAGTACATGTCTCAAGACTGATCACACCTCTAATACACTAAATTTAGCAAGGCAGATTATTATTTGTTCTTTTAATATTTTATGATCCTTCTGTATTGGGCTTTATGTGTGATAGTATGTCTGATACTTTGTGTGATAGTATGTTTGATACTTTGTGTGATAGTATAAAAACTTGTCATGGGACTGCCTCCTTGTAAGCTGCACTCTGGGCAAGCACTGTTGACACCGACACTCTGAGACGCTTCTCTCAGACTTACAAGTGGCTATGGGACAAATTTCTAGACGACTGCAGCTACAATAATTCCCCGCTAACATGCACTACTGGAAAAGGGGGAGAATTTACTTGATGGAGATGAATATGGCACTCTGTCTTCCAAACTCCCTAAGCCTAACCCCTCCAAACACCATGTGCAGGGAAGAACCTTAATCTGCAAAATTCAAGTGGTATTAGTGTCCTGCCTGCACCTCAAAGTTCCCTGGTTTCAAAGGATATCCCTTAAGCTATATATGCAGTAAGTGACACTAGCTTCCTGACTAATACTTAAGGGGGATTGCCCACAATTATTACCTTATAGTGGGCATTCACCCGCTTATAACCCACAGCTCAAATAACCCCCACCTTCCTCCGAATATCGCCGGCCAGCTTTACTAAGAGAAATGCAAAGTGTATTATCTTACTGAGAGGGCCTGGGCCAGCCAGACCCAGAGACAAATATCCACAGTACGTCGGGAAGCCTCTGTGATTCTTGGTTCCCAGGCAAGTATTTTGAAGACACGTGGGGGACCGAGCTCTAGCTCTTAGTACCCTGTTAACACCACGACGTCCAATTCAAGAAGAAGGAACTAGTGCTCTCTCCCGCCTAGATTCAAGTGTTCTCGTTAGCTAACATAATCTAATGTTCCTGTTCAGGCCTTAAAACTACCTATGTTAAGGTGCTAGAGCTACATTATTAATATCTAAAGTTGCCTCAATATTCCTAATATTAGTTACTAACTGTACAAACTTACCTAGGCCTTCCTAGGAGAATAAATCTATCAATTAATATGTACTATCTTACTACCTTCGCCAACTAATGTGTTTGGTTGGGTGTGTGGGTTCATGTACTCCGAGGACCGATCCGTGGTACGATTAAGGCTCCATACGGCTCACTTACCCTGTGGAACTTGAGCAACTCAAAAAAGTTTCCACAGATAGTATGTCTGATACTTTGTGTGATAATATGTTTGATACTTTGTACCTATGTTTTCTGTTAGAATTTACTCTTAGCTTAAGCTTGCCTGGAATGCCTTGCATAAATATGGTCTTTTCTGTGTAAGAAACCTGTATCAAATGTTTGTTACTGGAAAATAAATGTTGTTGTTTTATTGAAAAGAAAATACCCAGGGTTTAAGACCAGTTTAGTCCACTGTGTGCCAGAAAGTTATTATTTTTCAGTGTTTTTTTTTTTTTTTTTTTTTTTTTTTTTTTTTTTATTAACACATCGGCCGATTCCACCAAGGCAGGTTCTCTAAATTGACAGACATGATAGGTCTTACTATATTCTTCCACAGTCTCCCACAGCTGAGTCTTGAAGAAATGCCTGGAAACCTTGGACATCATCATTTTGGTGACAAAACACTTGTTCTCCTTCCCTTGGTACTACAAACAGAGGCAACTTCTCTGAAAAGTTTCCTCTCTGAAATGAAAGCACTTATTAAATTGTGAAACTGCTTCCTCAGCCACAGCTGAGGCTCTGCTCAGTGTGACATCTTCTCCTGTACAGAAATTAAATGCACCTTAGTAGATGCAGCTTCTCTCACACTCCTGAACTGATCTATGCTCCAATCATGCTCAGCTCTGGCTGGAACATCCCTTTCTTCAGTTGACTGCAGTTCAACATCAGAAAACAGTGTTTCCAGACTTAAGCCCTCATCATCCTCATGAGAAATATCATAAAGACTATTGATAGCATGATCATGAGCCATACTTCTCATGGTGGAACCAGAGGGAGAAGGTCTGGAAGGGTCTCTTAGCCTTCTCCTCCCAAACTTTGGGAATTGGTTCCCCCTTACTAGATGTTCCTCACTGTCTAACAGGCCCATTACATTATTTCCTAATAAGAGGTCAACACCTCAAAGGGAATCTCATTTGAAATACCTACGGGGAGATAGCCAACTTGGTATGCGGATTCTACCCATAACTTGTGTACAGGTGTTCTTATGGTCGAACCCGTAATACCCTTCAATAATATATCTTTCCCAGTATAGGTATCATTAGACACTGGCAGTATTCCCGCACGTAGCAAGGAGTAGGTGCTACATCCATCTCTCAAGGACAACATGTTCTCAACCTGCCCACATCCTTATGCAAGGCCACAGTGGACTTACTAGCAAAAACCCGCATCCTGGGGTCTAATTCCAAAGGAGTTCCTCCTCACCTTGCCTTGAAGACCTAATGCAAGCCACCGGATGTGTCTCTGCAGTTAGGATTCCCTGGGATTGTTCCTCCTTCTCTGATCTTGCTGTTTAGAAAAGCAATACTTTTGTATGTGACCAGTCTTGTTACAGTAGTAACAGGTATAATTCCTAAAGGTATGTTTACCGCTTGGAGTAGGACTAGTACTTGTTATGGGGTATTATGGACCTCGTTTGAGAGGGGCCACTCAGGAACCCAGCTATTATGCGCTGCAAATCAAATCATGAATGCACCCAACCCCTTTTGAGCTAATCAGCAGATCCAGCTAGAGGAGCCCATCTAAGGTCACCTTGCATCCTCACTTAAAAGTTCTCATAGGCTGATTTAACTGACTTTCTCAATATAACAGGTCAAGGTAAATAATGCCAATTCACAATTAAACAAAAATACACTGCATATCAGTCTCGTAAACTAACATAAGCTGTGTGCGAACTAGGTAGCCCATTTCTGTTTGGGCCATCTTTGCTCCTTTGCAGTCTTCTCAAAAAGGAAAAATATCTGTCTGGGTCATTCTCTGTAAACTTAGGGACAAAATTTGCAGCTTTAGTTAGGTTAAAGTACTGCTCAGGCTCTTGGTCTGAACCTCCTAACCCTTTACCTACTCTCTCCTGAGTTTCTAAGAATTTTGTCTTAGCTGCTAACAAAGCTATCTCAAGTTTCATCATCGCTTCCTTATTACCTGCAGGAGGTGATTCCTCCTGTTCACTGTTAACAGACATGTTTACTGATGAAGTATTTACCTCCTCACTGAAGCCAGAAAATTCTAAAGATTCAGCTTCTGACATATTTATCCTTAAATTCCTGCACAGCATCAATGGACAAGGTCTTTACACAGGTACATAAAAATAATAACACAAGTTCTATGGAAAATCTTCACATGGCACTCTACCATAACCACAAACAAAATGTGTTACTCAACTTTAATCCCCACTCTGGAGAAAACAACCTGTAAACTAATACATGAACCTTCCACTGACACCACCAAGGTAATTTTTACAAGGTAAATTTTACAAGGTAAATTTTATCCTACCAAAACATGTGACTCATAACCCTATCTCATACCAGTACATCTCAAAGAATGTTTTGAGTTATTTTAACAGTCAAATAACTCTCCCGGTTAAGGCCCCCATGTTATGTTTTTTTCCCTTATTTATCATCAAGGTTCTACATGTACTAGCATAGGGTATTTACTTAAAAGGTCTTAGGGTAAAAGGAGGACATTATTAGATTAAAAGATACTTACTCAGGTTTAGCTGCTGCATCTGAAAACTTATTGGTCTTCACATTCCTCTTAAAGGTTATTTAAACCAACATTATAAAAATAGAGCTATATTAAGAAGTATATACATATAATGTACAGGTCTCCACTCCTAAACATATAAACAGCCTTACCCAAAGCACATGGCTCAGCTGCCACCTTCAACTCTCTCTTTCTCAACATTTCCCAACCCTCCAGTGTCTTGATACACTGAAGATCACTGAATGTTATAGTAACATCGATCTACAACTCTCCCCATTACCTTTTGGGCACTCATTCAGCCCTGAAGTCAAGTTATAATCAGCCAACAACAACTCCAGCTCACTCTAGCAGCCATGTTTTCTCAGGAAGGATTGTGGGTAACAACTCTCTAAGCTCCTCCCCTCAAAACATACACATCACTTTGCATATCCTCTCAACATATCTTATGTTATTACAATGAGACATGCAACTATATTTTAATACTTAATTAAATGTGTGCATTATTTATATAACCTATTATATTGAGAAAATCAGTTAAATCAGCCCTTAAGCTTTTAAGGCTGGCCAAGCCTTGTAAACTCTCCTGAGCAGTACTGCTGATTAATTCAATAGAATTAGGCATTCATGTTATTTAATTACAACAATACATGCTGGGTTCCAATAGCCCCCATAACAAGTCCATAATACCCCATAACACCTACCTCCTATTCCATACACCTGCAACATCTGCCACATTGCCCCCATATCCACCCTATCATACGCCTTTTCCAAATCCATAAATGCCACAAAAACCTCTTTACCCTTATCCAAATAACTGTTCACCTATAGTTTTACTGCAAACACTTGTCTACACACCCCCTACCTTTCCTAAAGCCACCTTGTTCATCTGCTATTCTGCTCTCCGTCTTACTCTTAATTCTTTCAATAATAACTCTACCATACTCTTTACCTGGTATACTCAACAGACTTATTCCCTATAATTTTTGCACTTTCTTTTGTCCCTTCCTTTATACAAAGGAACAATACATGCTCTGCCAAGTCACTAGGTACCTTACCCTCTTCCATACATTATTAAATAATAGCACCAACCACTCCAAAACTATATCTCCACCTGCTTTTAACATTTCTATCTTTATCCCATCAATCCCAGCTGCCTTACCCCTTTCATTCTACCCACTGCCCCACAACTTCCCCCACACTCACAACTGGCTCTTCCGCACTCCTACAAGATGTTATTCCTCCTTGCCCTATACACAAAATCACAACTTCCCTATCTTCATCAACACTTAACAATTCCTCAAAATATTCCCTCCATCTTCCTGATACCTCTAACTCTCCATTTAATAACTCTCCTCTCCTATTTTTAACTGTCAAATCCATTCGTTTCCTAGGCTTCCTCAACTTATTAATCTCACTCCAAAACTTTTTCTTATCTTCAAAAAAATTCGTTGATAACATCTCACCAACTCTCTCATTTGCTCTCTTTTTACATTGCTTCACCACTCTCTTAACCTCTCTTTTTCTCTCCATATACTCTTCCCTCCTTGCATCACTTCTACTTTGTAAAAACCTCTCATATGCTAACTTTTTCTCCCTTACTACTCTCTTTAAATCATCATTCCACCAATCGCTCTTCTTTCCTCCCGCACCCACTTTCCTATAACCACAAACTTCTGCTGAACACTCTAACACTACATTCTTAAACCTACCCCATACATCTTCAACCCTGTTGCCTATACTCCCACTAGCCCATCTATCCTCCAATAGTTGTTTATATCCTACCCTAACTGCCTCCTCTTTTAGTTTATAAACCTTCACCTCTCTCTTACTTGTTGCTTCTATTTTCCTTGTATCCCATCTACCTTTTACTCTCACTGTAGCTACAACTAAACAGTGATCTGATATATCTATGACCCCTCTATAAACATGTACGTACATCCTGAGGTCTACTCAACAGTCTTTTATCTACCAATACGTAGTCCAACAAGCTACTGTTATTACGCCCTATATCATATCTTATATACTTATTTATCCTCTTTTTTTTAAAATATGTATTGCCTATAACTAAACCCCTTTCTATACAAAGTTCAATTAAAGGGCTCCCATTATCATTTACACCTGGCACCCCAAACTTACCTACCACACCTCTCTAAATGTTTCTCCTACTTTAGCATTTAGGTCCCCTACCACAATTACCCTCCACTTGGTTCAAAAGTTCCTATACATTCGCTAACATCTCCCAAAGTCTTCTCTCTCCTCTACACTCCTCTCTTCTCCAGGTGCATACATGCTTATTATGACCCACTTTTCGCATCTGACCCTTATTTTGATCCACATAATCCTTGAATTTATACATTTAGATTCCCTCTTCTCCTTCCATAACTGATCTTTCAACATTATTGCTACCCCTTCCTTAGCTCTAACTCTCTCAGATACTCCTGACTTAATCCCATTTATTTCTCCCCACTGAAACTCGCCTACCCTCTTCAGTTTGTTTCGCTTAGGGCCAGGACATCCAACTTCTTTTCATTCATAACATCAGCAATAATCTCTTTCTTATCATCTGCACTACATCCATGCACATTCAAGCATCCCAGTTTTATAAAAAAAATTCTTCTTCTCTTTTTTAGTAAATGTATACAGGAGAAGGGGTTACTAGCCCATTGCTCCCGACATTTTAGTCGCCTCATATGACACGCATGGCTTACGGAGGAAAGATTCTTTTCCACTTCCCCATGGAGAATAGAGGAAATAAAGAAGAACAAGAGCTATTAAAAAAAAAGAAGAAAAATCTAGATATGTATGTGTATGTATGTATATACAGTGGACCCCCGGATTACGTCATTTTTTCGTTCAAGAATGCTGTTCAAGTGCCATTATCGAACGAATTTATTCCCATAAGGAATAATGTAAATTAGATTAGTCCTTTTAGACCCCAAAAAATACACTTACAAAAGCACTTACAAAAATAAACTTACATAAAAGGGCGAGTTTGGAGACCATCGTAAACCGGGGGTCCACTGTACAGTGGTACCTCGAGTTACGAGCTTAATTCATTTCAGAATGCTGCTCGAGTGCCGATACCGAACAAATTTGTTCCCATAAAGAATAATGTAAATTAGATTAATCCATTTCAGACCCCCAAAAATACACTTACAAAAGTACAGTGGTCCCTCGGTTTTCGTGCATCTCCAAACTCGAACATTTATGTAAGTGTATTTTCGTAAGTGCTGTTGCAAGTGTATTTTTGGGGGTCTGAAATAGACTAACCTACGTGACATTATTTCTTAAGGAAGTAAATTTGTTCGGTAATGGCACTTGAGCAGCATTCTCGAACGAATTTTCGGCAAAACCGAGGGACCACTGTACTTACAGAAATACACTTACATAATTGTTCGAGTTGGGAGCTGCTTGTATGTCGAGGTACCACTGTATATGCATGTGCATGCTGTGTGGTGTGACCTAAGTGTAAGTAGAAGTAGCAATCCCTGGCTAACACCCAACATCCTTAAATCCATTAACAAAAGGCACCAATATGGTGGCCCGGTGGTCTGGTGGCTAGAGCTCTCGCTTCACACACGGAGGGCCCGGGTTCGATTCCTGGCGGGTGGAAACATTTCGACGTGTTTCTTACACCTGTTTTCATGTTCACCTAGCAGCAAATAGGTACCTGGGTTGTTAGTCGACTGGTGTGGGTCGATCCTGGGGACAAGATTAAGGACTCCAATGGAAATAAGACAGACAGTCCTCGATGACGCACTGACTTTCTTGGGTTATCCTGGGTGGCTAACTCCGGGTTAAAAATCCGAAGAAATCTTATCTTATCTTACCAATATGAAAAAAAATACAGAAGGGGTCTAATAACCAGAGAACAATCCAAACGCTACTCATCAATCCTTACCAGCCTGATAAGAAGATCAAAAATTGTATTATGAGAACAGACTCCAGAACATAAAAGGTGATATGAAAAGACCTGGAAGACCCTATCAGCAATTCTAGGAAATAATAAGATAGCTAAAACAACACCATCAAATTATCAAAAGCAAATGAACCCCTACTCTCACCTACTGAGACAGCAAACAGACTTAATGTTTTCTTCTCCACCATAGGAAAGAATCTAGCGAGTAAAATCCCAAGCTCAAACACCCATCCAACAGACTACCTCACAAACACCTACCCTAATACGCTATTCCTAGCTCCTACCAACCCAATTGAAGTCTCGCTCATAATCAACACCCTTAAAAACAAGGTAGGAGACATAAACAGCTTACCAACTTTTATGTACAAAAAAGCTTCACAGGTACTGTCACCAATTATAGCAACACTATTCAATAAATCCATTGAAGCCTCTACATTTCCATCAATTCTCAAAATAGCTAGGGTCACCCCGATCCACAAAGGAGGTGATCAAACAGACTTGAATAATTATAGACCAATTTCTAATTTACCACTGCTTTCTAAAATCTTCGAAAAATTAATTCATAGACAAATCTATTCCTACCTTGTCTCACACAATGTACTCAACCCCTGTCAATTTGGATTCAGGACAAACAAGAGCACAAACGATGCTATTATGCACATGTTGGAGTTAATCTACACCGCACTTGAGAAGAAAGAAGTCCCACTGGGAATCTTCATTGATCTACGCAAAGCTTTTGATACAGTCGACTATGATTTACTGCTCACAAAATTAGCACACTATGGTATAAGGGGGCACCCACTCAACTACCTAGTCATACCTCACCAACAGAAGCCAGTACATGTACACAAATGGAGCGAACTCTTCCACACAACAAATTACAGTCGGAGTCCCTCAAGGAAGTGTCCTGGGGCCACTACTATTCCTCATTTACATAAATGACCTACTGAATGCATCACAACTACTCAAACCCATTTTATTTGCAGATGACACAACATATGTCTTCTCTCACCCAAATCCAGTTATACTGTCCAACACTGTTATTGCCGAATTACAGAAAATATCAACATGGATGACGACTAACAAGCTTACTCTCCATACTGACAAGACCTATTTCATACAGTTTGGAAGCAAAGCCACAAATGTTCCACTTAACATAACGCTCAATGGTTCACCCATCACAAGACTCACAGAGGGAAAATTCCTAGCAATCCACCTTGACAGTAGCCTTAAATTCCAAACACACATACAACAAATTTCCAAGAAAATCTCAAAGACGTTAGGCATATTATCAAAGATACGCTATTATGTGCCACAATCAGCTCTCCTTGCACTATATCATTCACTTATCTACCCTTATCTCACCTATGGAATCTGTGCATGGGGATCAACAACATTAAATCACCTTAGACCACTCATAACACAACAAAAGGCTGCAGTCAGAATGATAACAAATTCCCACTCTAGACAGCATACTCCACTAATATTCAAAAGTCTAAAACTACTCACCGTAAAGAACATTCATACTTATTCTTGTTCCTACTACATATATAAAACTTTACACTCTAATATAAACCCTCCGCTCAAAATTCTCCTCACCAACTTTAATAGGACCCATGACCACAACACAAGACACAGATCCCTCTTTGATATACCCCGTGTTCATATCAACCTATGTAAAAATTCTATGCACATAAAGGGCCCCAGAATCTGAAATTCATTACCAGTAAATATTAAGATAACCTTGTCTGAAAATCAATTTAAGACTCAACTCAAAAACCACCTACTCACCCAAAACTAAATAATCATACTATAAGCTACTTTGAAAAATGCTCATTATTACTTTCCTATACGATAATATCAATTTTTAATAATATGTTACTATTATGTTACCCCCTACTCACCCAAAACTAAATACTCATATTATAAGTTAATGTTAAAAATGCTCAATGTTACTTTCCTTAAGATAATCTCAATTCCATATTACCATTCGAGAATCTAAACACCTGTAACAATCTAATATCATCATTTAATAATTTTAACAGTAAAATTTCATCATATTGTAATTTGAAAACAATTTTTAACTAGAATAAACTCAATAAATTGCTCTAATATTAAGTACATAGCCTTTAAGTTACTAGATTAAGCTGCCCCTAATGCCAAGGCATGTCAGTGGCTCTCCGTGCACTCAATTTACATTGTAACTACCAATACCATGTAATCTGCAATGAAATAAATTTACTTTACTTTACTTACTACTTACTTTAGATGGAGACTTGTAGAAAGTTAGGTTGTCCCATTAGGTGTACTGGAGTAGATGTCTTCTTTGGAAGAGGATTCTGTCGGGGAGTCTCATAGGTACTGGCAGGTGGTTGTGATTTGTCAACAGTGGTGAGATGTATTGGTAGGCTGTCAGCAGGCTGAGAGATGTGGGAGGTGGTGGTTGAGGCAGTAGAATCTTCATTGTTGACAACGGAAGCAGTAGGAGAAGTTTGAGGAACAGTTGCTTGGGCAGAGGAAGGAGACAGGTCTGCAGGTGCTGTGAAATTCACAACATTAGGAATAATCTTGAGAATGATGGCCGAAATTGATGGTAGGCATGTTGTTTAGTCGGAAGGGTTTGTTGATAGTAGAGTTAAATGTTCCAATGTTTGCTACATTTGCAAGGTGTGCATACACCATACAGTACAGCACCTTGAAAGGAGCACCATCAGGAAGTGGAGAAAGTGAGTTGTTGGATGTAGGCATCTGTTGTGTGGCCTGCAGAATCTTGGTGTTGTTAGTCTGTAGTTTCGTTATAGCAGCATATGTTGGAGAAATAACGGTGGTCTTCTGCAGGTCTTCTTTGATCTTCTTGGACAAGGTTTACTTTCTTACCAGACATTTAGTTGAAGAGTATGGTGATTACTCTTGCAGTTAAGGCAAGTAGGAGCAGTAGTGGTGGTGCGGGATCTGTAGTTGTGTCCATTCCCACAAATAGAACAGATCTTCTTGTCCTTGATGTTGCAGTTCTTGGTGGTGTGGTTGTATTAATTAATAATAGGTCCAGCAGGGAGAGATGTGTTTAGATGTGTTTCAATGTGGCTAGGGTGTACAAAGTACATAGTAGGAAATGGCCAGTCCGTCAGATACAGCTTGAGCAGCTATAGCGATGTCCATAAAGGTGACCTTAAGCATAGAGGAGGCGTTGGGTATCTTCGTGATGGTGTCCACCGAAGCCTAGACATTCTGGTCTTTGATGGATGACTTGAGTTCTTCGTTACAGAGGGCCGTGATGATCCTGTCAAGTCGTTTCACAAAGACAGACCGTTTCACTTTCAAGTAAGGAGAGTTGGAGATTATGAAACCATGATTGTTGAGTCTTGATAGCAATAAGGGTCAGGATTGTTTTGGCTTCCACATCGCAGG
Source organism: Cherax destructor (assembly GCA_009830355.1). Taxonomy (NCBI): domain Eukaryota; kingdom Metazoa; phylum Arthropoda; class Malacostraca; order Decapoda; family Parastacidae; genus Cherax; species Cherax destructor. The sequence continues at coordinate 11,055 of WNWK01028495.1, read as the reverse complement.
TACAGGCAACTAGAAAGACGTCTTTGAAGGACACAGTGCCAGAGAACTTGACCTGCAGGCTGCTTTTAAGGGCAGCTGCAAGTGCAAACTTTGAAGCATCGTTTACCATGGAACTTGTAGGTCTGATCTTCATACAATGTCACATTGTGGAAGAGTAGAGCATCACTTGTAGACTAGAAAATTCCCCTCCTGATGGGGATCGAAGGGATACTTCTTGAGTGTGAGCAGCAGCGACTGTGTCCTGCCAGTGGCAAGGTCAGCAGTGCCTACTTATTTAGTAAAAAATGTTGTCAACATTTTGATCTATTTCCAGTGTATTTAGCATTTCATACTAATATTAACTTACCACTCTTCTCTAGAGTACATATACACATAAGTTGTAGCATAGTCATTTTTACTTATTTACTTAAACACTAACTATTATCCTTGTTCTAATCTAAATTTTATCTTCGACAGTAATCCAGTATGGGTTTGTGACAATATTTGTGGCAGCTTTTCCCCTGGCACCATTATTTGCTTTGTTGAATAATGTTGTGGAGATCCGACTGGATGCATATAAATACCTGACTCAGTGTCGCAGGCCTCGAGCAGAGAGGGTTCAAGATATTGGAATTTGGTTTGGTATTCTGAAGGGCATCACATATTTTTCTGTGTTTACTAATGTAAGTTTACAATAATTTTTTTAATTATGGTAATTTGTACAGTGCAGCTTTGGGTTTACTGTGATCATCTGTTTCAGAAAAATACTCAGATACCTGAATTCTTTCCCTTTGATGATTTTATATATTAATGAGTCATTATGAATAAGATATAATTTTTAGCCAAGTTGTATTTATATTTATGGAAACAGAAAAAAAGGCATTTCTTGAGGAATTAACATTGTAGATCATGCATTACTTCCTTTCAGGCATTGGTTATTTCATACACAAGTGACTTTATTCCCATTAGTCTACATGTATGGCTACTCACCTGAAGGAACAACCCTTAAAGGCTACATGAAAATAGTCTTGCTGGTAAGTTCAAGCCTGAATTTTTGTAATGAATCCTTTGACAACATTTTCCCACACAGTGGCTTTATCAAGTCACTTTCTAAAGCCCACTGGACTTGTAAAGTTTACTGTGGGACAAAACATTGTCAATAAAAGACTGCATTATACTGCATTTGTCTTTTCCATATTTTCTTCTTCCAACAAACCGGCCATATCCTACTGAGGGAGGACATTTTTTATAGCATTAAAATAAAGTTTAAACTTTTATCTTGTTATTCTTTGTATCTTTTATGTGTTTATAGAAAACTAAAGTTGATTGTTTTTATTCAGAATGAAAACCCTAAAAAGAAAATTTCTTCTCCAGTGTTCAATACATCAGAGTATACAGAAGATATGGGGCCAGACAACCGACAGGATGGCTAGCAACATGTCGGTATAGAGCATACCGTAATAATCAGATGATAAGAATCCTTATGGCTTCACTATACAGTTTTGGCATGTTTTCACTGCACGGCTGGCTTTCATACTCATATTTGAGGTAATGTTCAGTATTAAGTTTTTACCACCTAAAAAAATTTGTGTGAAATTGTGGAAAGATATTACTTGGACTGTTAAATTAGCTATTTTCAAATGAGTACAATGACAGAGATCAACAAATAATTGTACTGTGGTGATTATACAGTTGTGTTGCCTCATCCTATATTATACAGTTTACAGTACAGTGAAACTTGCATCAGTCATGTATGTTGGGATTGACACCTTGTTACAGTTTATGCAAATAATTTATTTCACTACTTCACTTTATTTTACAATGTATTTTAAAATGTTTTTCTTGTTTGGGTCAGCCTATATTTGTGGGGGGAAATGGCATGTGATTAAAAACAAAGATTATTTTACAAACTAAACTTTTATTCTTTTAAAATAAAGCTTACTTAACCCTTGGGTTTGAGCTCAGGGTCTGCGCTGTAGTACTACATGATGAGATCAGTCACTCAGATAATCTGTGAGCAGTAAATTTGGGCCTAGATATGAGAGAATGGTTTTATGCAGTGAGTGTGCACCATATAAAAATCCTGCCCCATGCAGTGCATGATGGGGAAAACTGTGACCTGTTTTGGTTTAAATAGTAACTTTCGGTATTTTTCAGATGGTTTTATTGTTATATTTTCATTTCTTGGTATCATTTGATACCAAAAAGATGATTTTGATTAGTTTCAGTAATGGAAGTAGCTTGAAACTGAGCTCAAAATAAACGAAATGTTCGATTTTTGCCGATATTCTAGAGGACACAAATTACGTCACTCATCGATGCGTGTCCAACAAATGTTTTCCTGGAGTTGGAGAGGTTCTGGGGCCATTCTTTCGCAGTCAGTGAGTGGCCAGGCCTCATGGTGGATCAGAGGCCTGATCAACCAGGGTCTCATTACTATTGGCATCGCAAACTGATGTACAAACTGCAGCCCGGCTGGTCAGGTACTGACTTTGGGTGCCTGTCAGTGCATACTCGAGACAGCCAGGAAGTAGTGGTAATCCCCCTTGTAACATGCTGAGGCGTTCAGACGTCTTGGGCCCCCTGACTTTTCAGCTGTGTTGTGCTCTTGTCGTGCTAAGTAAACCTGTTTTTCATTGGGAGTGTTATGCGTTTCCTTGTTATAAATGAGTTCAACATGCTAGCATAGAATTGTTACTTAAAAGGTCTTAGGGTAAGGAGGACATTGTGGAAGCTAAAGATACTTGCATAAGTTAGCTGCTGCATCTGCTTTTAATGATACTTTTTTTCATTCTCTCAAAGGTTATTTAAACCAATATAAAAATAAACTCTAGTAAAAGTATATACATATAATGTACAGGTCTCAACTCTAATATAAACAGCCTTACCCAGCTTTGCAAACATTTTCACTTATTCAACTTTCTCTTTTCTCAACATTTCTTAACCTCCAGTGTCTTGATACCACTGAGATCCTGAAATGTCATGGTAACATCGATCAGCCCTCCTATTACGCCCATTCTCATTCAGCCTGAAATGAACTGAATAGCATGCCAACAACGCCAGCTCACTCCAGCCACCATTGTCCTCAGGAAGGGCATTCTGGGAAAACAAGCATCTCTCGCTCTCACAAGAAACGAGCCGCATCTTTGCAAATCACTCTCAGCATATCTTATATTATTACAATGAGACATGCAATTTACAATTAATTAATTGACAAAATGTCTGGCATTATTATATAACCTATTATATTGAAAATCAGTCAAATGAGCCCCAAGCTTCTAAGGCTGGCCCAGAGCTGCGCAAACTCTGCAAGCAGTACTGCCAGTTAATTCAATAGAATTAGGCATTCATGTTATTTAATTCATGTAATACATGCTGGGTTCCAATAGCCCCACTAACAAGTCCATATTACCCCATGCTGGGGGGATGTTGCATCGTCTGCCGAGTCTTTTGCTTTCATAGAATTGTTTGTGTGCAAATTTGGTACTAATCCCTCTGGGATTTTCAAAGTATATATGATCATGTATCTCTCCCGCCTGCATTCCTAGGAAGTACAGGTTGAGGAACTTGGTATTCCCAGAAATTTGAGAGTGTTTTCTCAGTTATGCATGCTGTGAAGGTTCTCTGTACATTTTCTGGGTCAGCAATTTACACTTTGCCTTGTGCTGACATTATTTATCTAATTATTATGCAGTAGTCATGCATAATAATAAATCTTCTATTTTCTTTGTGAATAAAAATTAAAAATGGAAGCCCAGTACAGTGGACCCAGGATTGCCCTGCTCCGAACTCGAACAATTATATAAAGTGTATTTTTTTTTTTTTGTAAGTGTATTTTTGGGGGTCTAGAAGGATAATCTGTTACATTATTCCTTATAAGACAAATTCGTTCGGTATGACACTTGAGAACTGACATTCTGGAATGAAATAGCTGACGTAATCCGGGGTCTGTAATGTAGGAGAGGCCTGGGGATATAGCCAATGAACAGAGTAAATCTTGTTTTAGTGCTTAGGGTATATACGTATATTCTGGACCTATTTTTTATATTGACAATTTTTGAATTCTACATGCATGAAATTGTGAGCTTACCAGTTTCTGATCACTTTATTGGGCAGTTAGAAATAGGTAAATGGGCAGTTTCTTGTACTCAATCAATAGAATGAGCATTACTAACTAAAATAGCTAAAGTTTGGTTGCTGAACTAATGTAATTGGCCTAAATAAGACTCAAATTGGGTGAAATTGCAGATGTGTAAAAATCACCAAGACCACTAACTTTGTGAAAGTATAAGTCCATAAAGTTTTCCATCAAATTTTGTCTTTTGGTGTCATTACCTTAGGGAAAAGTTTATCATTTCATAAGAATTTTTTTTTTTTTTTGAATTCTTGGACTCAAGAAGAGTAATTTTCAGATCATAGGTCTAGACCTGAAGTAAAAACTAACATGGCAAAATTTGATATAGTATGTTAGATACATATTATATTATTATAATTCTTATGTTAGATCCCCGATGTAGGAATGAGATTTGTAATTCCTGGAAATGATTCCTGAATTCTGAATATATTTTCACATGTTCAATATTATTTAAATCAAAGATGAGTTCCTAAATGTGATATTCTTATCTGATTTTATTATTTTAACAATGAAATTAAAAATATACAGTAATAGATGAGTTCTTCTCTCTTCCTTTCATCCACTTCCTCCCTCTCCCTGCTAATCACCCTACAGTGGACCCGCCCTATGAGCAAAATTCATTCAGAAGCGCCTGCTCAGTGCCATTACGAACGAATTTACTTCCTTAAGAAATAATGTCACGTAGGACAGTCTGTTTCAGACCCCGAAAATACATTTCACAACCTTTTACAATATTATACGCACTTACATAATTGTACGATTTCAGGTGCTCATTGGCGGGGGTCTACTGTATGTACATCACTCTACAATCATTCCACCCTCTCTTCCGTTGCTTCAACTGTACACTTTTTGAGTGCATGACATGGGAGAATTGCTTGATGGTCAAAAATAAGAGCATGAGCAGCGGCAGGGCTGCTCTTCTCTTCCATTCCTTGCCTCTCATCATACCTGACAGCACACTTTATATATGCTCTCATCCTGTCAATTAGGGTGAGGCATATAGTGCAGAGAAGTAGTGGTAAGGGTAATTGCATGCCAGGCTGTTATGTGTAAGGATGAGTGTTTGTGCGTATAAGTTGAATGGTTACATGTCAGCCATGGAACACATGCTAGATACAGCTGAGTTACTGCCTAACAGATAAATGAGAAACAGAATCCGCAAAACATTGGAAAACAAGCAGACCATAGAAAATATTTTGATCTTGTATTGTAAAATCTGTCGTCCTTTTTCTTGAAGGGTCAGAAAAATCCATAACATACTGAATATTCTTTCAATGCATTTAATGTAAGTTATGTGAATAAAAAATGATGGATGAGAGCGGTTAACCCTTAGCCTTTCATGGTCCAAGGCCATTTTGGAAGGGTGCACCAGTGTCAAATTTTCCAAAACAAAATTTCTTATTTTTCTTATGAAATGGTAGAGAATCTTTTTCTGAAGGTAATAAACAAAAAGTACGAAATTTGATTGGTCGACGAAGTATGCTCTGCGAATTTTGATGTGTCGGCGATATTCATCGGCGATTTTGCCGACTTTGACTCCCATTTTAGGCCAATTACATTATTCCAGTCTGACCAAATTCTTAACTATTTCATAGTATTACTTCTATTCTATCGATTAGGCTAAGAAATCGCCTAGTCAACTGTTTCAACTACAAAAAATAAAGTGATTGGAAATTGGTAATTTAGCCAATTTAACTCAAAGTTCAAAATAATCCAATTTCAAAATAGGGGTGCAAAATAAACAATGCAGGCATTCCTGGCACTAAACTAACATTTCCTCTGTTCATTAGTTACTTTTTCCAGTCTTCCTAATTCCATTTTTATTTTTATTCACATAATGAATTTTTATTCAAACCAAAAAATGGAAGATTTAATGTTATGCAAATATTAATAATAATTATAAATAATATCCACAACATTTGTGAACGTATATTAGGCAAAAATTGAACATTTCCGCTACTTTGGGCTCAGTTTCAAATGGCTGAGTACTAAAACCAATCAAAATCATCTCTATATTTGTAACATATCTTCCATTCTATCAAATGAGACCAAAGAATCGCAAATACAACCATAAAAATATACGAAAAAACACTGCAAGAGTCATGTTTTAATCGAAATTACGGGTTTGTTTTTATCTCATTATGCACTGTGTGCTGCGAGTTTTGTTTTATGTGATGCACACTTACCACATAGATGTCTCTCATATCTAGGCCCAAATTTACCGCTCATAGCTTATCTGGGTGAGCCGAGCTCATGAAACGTAGAACTACGGTTTTGACCCAGAACTCAAAGCCGTGAGACTTCTGGCACGTAGTGTCAGTAGATCTACGTTTTTTAAATGCTTTAACCTTGCCACGATAAGCCTGAGTTGCCTACAGACATTAGAGAATGGGTCTGTGCACTCAGTGTCACGAAGTATTACAAAATTCGGGATGCCAAAAAAATGCGCTCTTCATTTTAAACAAAAAAGAACAATTTATTTTTCTCAAAATATTCAGTGCGCTACGCGCGTCAAGCGTAGGAATCCTACGTGGACAGTTTAAGGGTTAAGTATGAACATATTATGCTGTATTTAACCTTTTCACTGTCGAACCCCAAAATTAAAAATGCTCAGTGTCCTTTTAAAAAAAAAAAAAAAACCAGCTGAAATGGTAGAGAATGTTTTCCCTGAAAGTAAAGACATTAAAACTGCATGGAAAACTTATGGAATTATACAGGCACAAAGTTAGTAGTCTGGGCGCATTTGCACCATCAGCGATTTCGTTGACTTTTTAACCCTTTTGGGATGGGTGCCGTACTAGTACGTTTTACCAGCAGGGTTGGTGCACGTACTAGTACGCGTAATTCTAAGCTGACTTCAAATCGGGGAGAAAGTTGGGCGGCCTGCATATGATAGAATGGGTCTATGTGGTAAGTGTGCACAGTAGGAAAAAAAATCCATGCACCCGCATTGCATTGTGGGAGTGGTAATTCAGTACACCTTTGTCGCAAGCCATGCGGTAAAGAGAATACCTCACTTCCGCAGTGTGAGTGGTAGGGAAGGCAGTGGAAGTGGGGAAGACAGTGGAGCCAGGTGGGGAGTACAGTGGGGGAGTGGGGAAGGCAGTGGGGGAGTGGGAAGGTGGGGAAGACAGTGGGGTGGGTGGGGGAAGACATTGGGGGTGGGAAGGGCAGAAGTGGGGTGGGGTGGGAAGACAGTGGAAGGCTGGCTGGCCTGGCTGGCTGGCTGGCTGGCAGGCAGGCAGGCTGGCTGCTGGCAGGCAGGCAGGCTGGCTGGCTGGCTAAGCTGGCTAGCTGGCTGGCTGACTAGCTGGCTAGCTGGCTGGCTGACAGCTGAAACAAGCTAGCCTAGCTGGCTGTCACACAGGTACACATAAATACATAGTGTAAATAACCTGGGATAAATACATAGTGTAAATTACAGAGGATAAATACACAGGTGTAAAATTACCCTGGATAGCCAAAATATCCAGACTGGCAAATAATATATCAGGACTCAGGAATCAATAAGCAGTGTTGGTTCAATAGTATTCTCTGGACAGACAGAAAGACAGACAGACAGACAGGCAGACAGACAGGCAGATAAAACAGTGAAAACAAATAAAGGAAGGCTGGAAGTATCCTCATTTGTCAAATGTCATCACTCTTGATAAGGCAGAGCTAATCCCTGGCTGGCTGGCTGGCAGGCAGGGAGGGTGGGAGGAGGCAGGGAGGGAGGGAGGCAGGGGTTGAGGCAGGCAGGCGAGAGCAGTGTTCCTCATTTGTCAAATGTCATCCACTCCTTGATAAGATGAGGCTAACCCCTGGCTGTGAGCAGGAGGAGGAGGAGCGGGGGTTGAGGCAGGAAGGCCAAGGCATCAAATGTCAGCAGTAATTAGTTTAGCAGTAATAAATATGATAGAGGACCCTCACCTCTTCAAATGTCACTTTTGTAATTAGATTAGCGATAAGACTGACCACCTTCCTTCAATAATAATAATATAATAATTATTATTATTATTATTATTATTAATATTATATTCTCACGTGTATCCTAGGTAATTTACACTATATGTAATTGTATTTATATGTTCCTGAGATAGAGACACAGCCAGCCAGCCAGCGGCTGACCATCCATGCAACCAGCTGTTCAGCCAGCCAGCCAGCTGGTGGGAGGTAGCCAGCCAGTCAGATGGTCAGCTAGCCAGCCAGCCAGCTGGTCAGCTAGCCAACCAGCGGCTGGTCAGCTGTGTAATAACTGGTCAACCAGCCTGCCAGCCAACTGGCTAGCTGGTATTTTGCCAGAGGAGTTGGAAATGAATGGTTGTCGGCGGTGGTGTCAATTGCTGGCTGGACAAGCCACTGTAAGGAAAATGCAGTAACATTCATTAACAACTGGGACGCTTCTATGGCAGAAATGACATGTATATACCAGGGATGGGGTTCGCCTCTGGTCTAGGGTGGGGGCACTGACAATTGCAGTGGGGAGCTGTTAGGGCTTTAAACTAGAAAAGAAGTTAGTGGTATGGGTTATGGGAAAACAATTGAAGTCAGTGTGTAATATTATTTGTTCTAGGAGAACTAGTAATAGGCAGAATAAGGTGGATATTGGAAAGTCAGTGGCACTAGATGACAAGGACTGTAATAGGTATAGTGGAAAACAGAAATGAGCAGGAAGGGTAAAGAGAAAGGGGGGTCTTTATACATATATTACACTAATAGTATTAAATAAGTACTAAAAATAAGATGGACGAGTTGAGATTCCTTGAAGATGCAGGTAATATTGATGTTTTGCAATAAGCGAAGACGTGGTTTGAATATGAAAATCAGGACATGCCTGCTGAATGTCACATCGGGGTTTTAAATTTCCAAGTAGACAGAAGTAGGGAAGAGTGGGGTGGCAACTCATTCAAACCACGTTTCCAACATTTTTCCAATACCTCATTCGAGTATCCTCGCGTCCATACCATCAAGGACATTACCAGTAACAGACAGGATAAGCTTCCAGTCCTGCAGAATTTATGCACAATCCTTATATGTGTGGCAAATTATACGTCGGTAGAAACATCCAGAGGCTATCCAAACACGTATTTCAGAACGCCCAGTACGCGGGCGGATCTGACTGACTCAAGGAATGCCTGTGTTCAACACCCGAAATTCCTGCAAACCATTTGATAACTACAAGCATGAACTCTTCGCCAGAAGACCCATGCATCAATACCGAAGAATCCTAGAATCATCACTTATCTGCATATCAACATGGAACAACGGCTTCTACCTTATGTGAACCTATTGTAAGAAACTTCTGTCATTATCACTTAAGAATGGGCAGCTCTGAAAAGGTTTACTACGGTCTTATTCAATCTCTTTTTGAGATAAGATTTCTTCGGATTTTTAACATAAGAACATAAGAAAGAAGGAACGCTTACAGCAGGCCTACTGGCCCATCAAAGAGGCAGGTCAAGTCTCCCACCGGCTCTGACCAATGCCCCGACCCAGCCAGGTCAGGTTACATTCATAAGGAAGGAGCCGGCATCAAGCCTGTGGCACAAACTAGTCAGGTCAACTCACACCCACCTGCACCACTCATATACGGTGGTACCTCGACTTACGGTAATCCGTCAGAGGGCATATCTTAAAACAAACAACAATGGATTAGACGAATCAATTTTCCCCATAAGAAATAATGGAAATAAATTTAATCCGTCCAAGACTTCCAAAGTGATTAAATAAAATATTTTAGAACTTTTGGACATTAAATAATAAATAATTTATTAAAGAATATCTAAATAAGCATGCAAATATTGAACAATAACAATTATTTACATTTATTGAAGAGTTGTTGATGTGTGGAGGGCGGGAGGAGGAAGGTGGAGTAGTATGCTAGTTTTTGGGAAAGGGGGAAACCTTCCATTAACCTCTGGTACCAAGTTCTTTTCTGGGTTACTGGCCTTTTTTTTTGAATGCTACTTTCCCCCGCATGAAAGCTCACTCCCTGCAGGGGTGCTACACTCCCTCATAATGCTACACTCCTGTGTAAAAACTGAGAGGAAGTAAATTTAAAAAATTCCCACACATTTTCCCTTTTCCCCGGGGGTGAGCTGACCTGAGTAACTTTTGAGTGGGCCTATCTTGTCCCTAATCTTACTTCTGTATACCTGAAAAAAACCTTTTGGGTTGTCTTCGATTCTCTTACCCTTTAAAACCCCATAGTCTTTTTTTTTGCTTTTCTTATTCCCTTTTTTTTTTCTGTCTTTAACTGAATATATTGATTATAAAATTTCCCCTCTTCTTTTGATTTTCCTTTTTTATGCCTCTCTTTTGACAATGAGATGTTTTAATTTTTGTTCATCCACTTAGAATCATTTTGTTTGTCTGTTTCCCCATTGGGGAAAATAAGTTGTTTTTTAACCCCCAGAGGGTTAAACCCAGAACCCTTAAAAAAGTCAGTCGTCATGAGGACTGTCTGTCTTATTTCCATTGGGTCCTTAATCTTGTCCCCCAGGATGCTACCCACACCAGTCATTTCAACCCAGGTACCTATTTGCTGCTAGGTGAACATGACAACAGGTGTTGGGGAAAAAAACAAAAGTTTTACCCGCGAATGAACCCGAGCCCCCCGTGTGTGAAACGGGAGCTCTAGCCACCAAAACCACCGGGCCAAGGTTTAAGACTCCCTTCCCCACCCCCGAAGATTGTCCCTGCAGCATTCTCACCTGACTCAGCATTCTCCCCTGACTAAATCCTATAAATACAGTGGTATCGGACCCTTTGAAAATTTTTTTAGAATGCTGTTCAAAAACCATTACCAAAGAATTTATCTCCTTAACAAATAATGTAAAATAGACTAGTCTGTTTGACCCCCAAAAATAAATTACAAAGCATTTAAAAAAAAAAAACTTACATAAAAGGGGGTGTTTAGGGGCCATCGTAAGTGAGGACCACACTCCCCTTTAATCTTG
>WNWK01028494.1:0-25325 GCA_009830355.1 Cherax destructor | reverse complement strand
TTATACAATAATAAAGTATCTTGTAATATACGTCTGTACTTTACTGTTGTTTTATGTTTGTTTACTGTTAGAACTCAGTCTGAGGAAGAGGATAACTTCTGTATTCCAATTGTTGAATATAATTAATATTTACCCAACTTTGTTAACTCAAGTCTGTGTTAAAGTTATATGTTGTTTGTGTGTGATTGTTTGTAACAACACTGTGTTGTGTAGACCGTCTTTGTTAGACGTTACCTACATACACATGTACTGTGTGAACTATGTGTAGTGTGGTAGTGTGTTGTACACCATGGTACTTGTGCTAGTGTGTTGTACACCATGGTACTTGTGCTAGTGAGTTGTACACCATGGTACTTGTGCTAGTGAGTTGTACACCATGGTACTTGTGCTAGTGTGTTGTACACCATTATACTTGTGCTAGTGAGTTGTACACCATGGTACTTGTGCTAGTGAGTTGTACACCATGGTATTTGTGCTAGTGAGTTGTACACCATGGTACTTGTGCTAGTGAGTTGTACACCATGGTACTTGTGCTAGTGTGTTGTACACCATGGTACTTGTGCTAGTGAGTTGTACACCATGGTACTTGTGCTAGTGAGTTGTACAACATGGTACTTGTGCTAGTGAGTTGCACACCATGGTACTTGTGCTAGTGAGTTGTACACCATGGTACTTGTGCTAGTGAGTTGTACACCATGATACTTGTGCTAGTGTGTTGTACACCATGGTACTTGTGCTAGTGAGTTGTACACCATGGTACTTGTGCTAGTGAGTTGTACACCATGGTACACTATTGTACTCCTTGTAACTCATCTAAGGACCATCTAAACTGTTATTGCAACGCAAATAATTGATTTGATTTGTTTGATCTCATTTAATAAATTGCATTACTACAAATAATAAATTATTATGTTGTACACCATGGTACTTGTGCTAGTGAGTTGTACACCATGGTACTTGTGCTAGTGTGTTGTACACCATGGTACTTGTGCTAGTGAGTTGTACACCATGGTACTTGTGCTAGTGAGTTGTACAACATGGTACTTGTGCTAGTGAGTTGCACACCATGGTACTTGTGCTAGTGAGTTGTACACCATGGTACTTGTGCTAGTGAGTTGTACACCATGATACTTGTGCTAGTGTGTTGTACACCATGGTACTTGTGCTAGTGAGTTGTACACCATGGTACTTGTGCTAGTGAGTTGTACATCATGGTACTTGTGTTAGTGAGTTGTACACCATGGTACTTGTGCTAGTGAGTTGTACACCATGGTACTTGTGCTAGTGCGTTGTACACCATGGTACTTGTGCTAGTGAGTTGTACACCACGGTACTTGTGCTAGTGAGTTGTACACCATGGTACTTGTGGTAGTGAGTTGTACACCATGGTACTTGTGCCAGTCTGAGGTGTTGTGTGTAATGCTGCAGCATATGGGTGCCTAGCAAACCTAAGAACAGCATTCCGACATCTTAATAAAGAATCGTTCAGGACCCTGTACACTGTGTACGTTAGGCCCATACTGGAGTATGCAGCACCAGTTTGGAACCCACACCTAGCCAAGCACGTGAAGAAGCTCGCGAAAGTGCAAAGGTTTGCAACAAGACTGGTCCCGGAGCTAAGGGGTATGTCCTACGAGGAGAGGTTAAGGGAAATCGACCTGACGACACTGGAGGACAGGAGAGATTGGGGGGACATGATAACAACATATAAGATACTGAGAGGAATTGACAAAGTGGACAGAGACAGAAAGTTCCAGAGATGGGACACAGCAACAAGGGGTCACAGTTGGAAGTTGAAGACTCAGATGAATCACAGAGATGTTAGGAAGTATTTCTTCAGTCAAAGAGTGGTCGGGAGGTGGAATAGTTTAGGAAGTGATGTAGTGGAGGCAGGCTCCATACATAGCTTTAAGAAGAGGTATGATAAAGCTCATGGCGCAGGGAGAGTGACCCAGTAGCGGCCAGTGAAGAGGCGGGGCCAGGAGCTATGAATCGACCCCTGCAACCACAACTAGGTGAGTACACACACACAAACACAAACAAACACACACACAAACACACACACACATACAAACCCCCACACAAATTCACACACACACACACATATAAACACACACACACACACCCAAACACCCACCCACACACACACACACTCACACACACACACACACACACACACAATCACTCACACACACACTCACTCGCACACACACTCACTCACACACACACACACACACACACACACACACACACACACTCACACCACACACATACAAATACACACACATATACAAACACACATACACACACACAATCCTGCAAAAAACATACACTCACACATTGCAAACTGAATGCAACATGCACGTGTTCTCAAACGACTATTCAAATTAAATTAAGGACTTATAGATAAGAATATATTGAAATAGAATTATGAGTAAAAGAAGATTGTGAATGTTGTTTTACAGTTTTTTGGAGACCTCCATTGATAGAGTCTGATACATTTTTGAATCAGACAGTCAGGAAAATTCAATGAATTATCTAAAGAAAAGTAAAGAGTAGCCATAAATAATATACACATCTGACTCACTTATCACAACATCACTTCTCTCACCTCCTCTATATTGACAGGGAAAACAGTCATCACCACAAACTTGAAATAAAAACTTTCTGGCACGAATTTAAAATGTACCATCTAGGGAGATGGCAAACCCACCAAAAAAGTAATTTTGTTTGTGGTTCCTGCAAGGCGGCTAGCTTGCGTCTTTGTTAATGTCTCTCATATTGCTTTATATTGTCAAGTACTGCGATGTATGAATCATAGTACAGTCTACACCATGAATGTTAGGCAACACTAAATTATATTTAATTTAATCTCAGCTTTTACATAATGTCTGGCTGAATTGAGGATGAATATCTTTACCATTAAAGTAATTGAGGAGTAGCATGACCTCCAGGATGTTGTGAGTAGCATGACCTCCAGGAGTTGTGAGGCATGACCTCCAGGAGGTTGTGAGTAGCATGACCTCCAGGAGGTTGTGAGTAGCATGACCTCCAGGATGTTGTGAGTAGCATGACCTCCAGGAGGTTGTGATTAGCATGACCTCCAGGATGTTGTGAGTGGCATGACCTCCAGGATGTTGTGAGAAGCATGACCTCCAGGATGTTGTGAGTGGCATGACCTCCAGGAGGTTGTGAGTGGCATGACCTCCAGGAGGTTGTGAGTAGCATGACCTCCAGGAGGTTGTGAGTAGCATGACCTCCAGGAGGATGTGAGTGGCATGACCTCCAGGATGTTGTGAGTAGCATGACCTCCAGGAGGTTGTGAGTAGCATGACCTCCAGGAGGTTGTGAGTAGCATGACCTCCAGGAGGATGTGAGTGGCATGACCTCCAGGATGTTGTGAGTAGCATGACCTCCAGGAGGTTGTGAGTAGCATGACCTCCAGGAGGTTGTGAGTAGCATGACCTCCAGGAGGATGTGAGTGGCATGACCTCCAGGATGTTGTGAGTAGCATGACCTCCAGGAGGTTGTGAGTAGCATGACCTCCAGGAGGATGTGAGTGGCATGACCTCCAGGATGTTGTGAGTAGCATGACCTCCAGGAGGTTGTGAGTAGCATGACCTCCAGAAGGTTGTGAGTAGCATGACCTCCAGGATGTTGTGAGTAGCATGACCTCCAGGAGGTTGTGAGTAGCATGACCTCCAGGATGTTGTGAGTAGCATGACCTCCAGTAGGTTGTAAGTAGCATGAACTCCAGGATGTTGTGAGTGGCATGAACTCCAGGAGGTTGTGAGTAGCATGACCTCCAGGAGGTTGTAAGTAGCATGACCTCCAGGAGGTTGTGAGTAGATATGACCTCCAGGAGGTTGTGAGTAGCATGACCTCCAGGAGGTTGTGAGTAGCATGACCTCCAGGATGTTGTGAGTAGCATGACCTTCAGGAGGTTGTAAGTAGCATGACCTCCAGGATGTTGTGAGTGGCATGATCTCCAGGAAGCTGTGAGTAGCATGACCTCCAGGAGGTTGTAAGTAGCATGACCTCCAGGAAGCTGTGAGTGGCATGACCTCCAGGAAGCTGTGAGTGGCATGACCTCCAGGAGGTTGTGAGTAGCAAGACCTCCAGGAGATTGTAAGTAGCAAGACCTCCGGGAGGTTGTGAGTGCCATGACCTCCAGGAGATTGTGAGTGGCATGACCTTCAGGAGGCTGTGAGTCCCATGACCTCCAGAAGGCTGTGAGTGTCATGACCTCCAGGAGATTGTGAGTGGCATGACCTTCAGGAGGCTGTGAATGCCATGACCTCCAGGAGGCTGTGAGTGCCATGACCTCCAGGAGGTTGTAAGTGGGATGACCTCCAGGAGGCTGTGAGTGGCATGACCTCCAGGAGGCTATGAGTGGCATGACCTCCAGGAGGTTGTAAGTAGCAAGACTTCCGGGAGGTTGTGAGTGCCCTGACTTCCAGGAGGTTGTAAGTGGCATGACCTTCAGGAGGCTGTGAGTGACATGACCTCCAGGAGGCTGTGAGTGCCATGACCTCCTGGAGGTGGCATGACCTCCAGGAGGTTGTGAGTGCCATGACCTCCTGGAGGTGCGATGACCTCCAGGAGGTTGTAAGTGGCATAACCTCCAGGAGGCTGTGAGTCCCATGACCTCCAGAAGGCTGTGAGTGTCATGACCTCCAGAAGATTGTGAGTGGCATGACCTTCAGGAGGCTGTGAATGCCATGACCTCCAGGAGGCTGTGAGTGTCATGACCTCCAGGAGGTTGTAAGTGGGATGACCTCCAGGAGGCTGTGAGTGGCATGACCTCCAGGAGGCTATGAGTGGCATGACCTCCAGGAGGTTGTAAGTAGCAAGACTTCCGGGAGGTTGTGAGTGCCCTGACCTCCAGGAGGTTGTAAGTGACATAACCTTCAGGAGGCTGTGAGTAACATGACCTCCAGGAGGCTGTGAGTGCCATGACCTCCTGGAAGTGCGATGACCTCAAGGAGGTTGTAAGTGGCATAACCTCCAGAAGGTTATGAGTGGCATGATCTCCAGGAGGTTGTGAGTGGCATGACCTCTAGGTGGTTGTAAGTAGCATGACTTCCAGAATGTTGTGAGTGCCATGACCTCCAGGAGGTTGTGAGTGTCATGACCTCCTGGAGATTGTAAGTGGAATGACCTCCAGGTGATTGTAAGTAGCATGACTTCCAGAATGTTGTGAGTGCCATGACCTCCAGGAGGTTGTGAGTGTCATGACCTCCAGGAGGCTGTGAGTGACATGACCTCCAGGAGGTTGTGAGTGTCATGACTTCCATGAGGTTGGAAGTGGCATGACCTCCAGGAGGCTGTGAGTGGCATGACCTCAATGAGGCTGTGAGTGGCATTAACTCCAGGAGATTGTAAGTAGCAAGACTTCCGGGAGGTTGTGAGTGCCATGACCTCCAGGAGATTGTGAGTGGCATGACCTTCAGAAGGCTGTGAGTGTCATGACCTCCAGGAGGCTGTGAGTGTCATGACCTCCAGGAGGTTGTAAGTGGGATGACCTAAAAAAGGCTGTAAGTGGAATGACCTCCAGGAGGCTGTGAGTATCATGACCTCCAGGAGGTTGTAAGTAGCATGACCTCCAGGAGGTTGTGAGTGCCATGACCTCCAGGAGGCTGTGAGTGCCATGACCTCCTGGAGTTGGCATGACCTCCATGAGGTTGTAAGTGGCATAACCTCCAGGAGGCTATGAGTGGCATGACCTCCAGGAGGCTGTGAGTGGCATGACCTCTAGGAGCTTGTGAGTGGCATGACCTCCAGGAGGTTGTGAGTGGCATGACCTCCAAGATGTTGTGAGTGGCATGACCTCCAGGATGTTGTGAAGGGCATGACCTCGAGGAGATTATTAGTGACATGATTTCCAGGATGTTGAGAGAGGTATGACCACCATGAGGTTGCTAGTGGCATGACCTCAAGGAGGTTGTGAGTGGCATGACCTCCAGGATGTTGTGAGTGGCATGACCTCCAGGATGTTGTGAGTGGCATGACCTCAAGGAGGTTGTGAGCGGCATGACCTCCAGGATGTTGTGAGTGGCATGACCTCCGGGAGGTTGTGAGTGGCATGGCCTCTAGGAGGCTGTGAGTGGCATGACCTCCAGGATGTTGTGAGTGGCATGACCACCAGGATGTTGTGAATGGTATGACCTCCAAGAGGTTTTGAGTAACATGAGCTACAGGAGGTTGTGAGTGGCATGACCTCCAGGAAGTTGTGAGTGGCATGACCTCCAGGAGGTTGTGAGTGGCATGACCACCAGTATGTTGTGAATGGTATGTCCTCCAGGAGGTTGTTAGTGGCATGACCTCCAGGAGGTTGTGAGTGGCATGACCTCCAGGATGTTGTGAGTGGCATGACCTCCAGGATGTTGTGAGTGGCATGACCTCCAGGATGTTGTGAGTGGCATGAACTACAGGAGGTCGTGAGTATATCAACTACAATGAACAATAATTCTTATAATGAGAATGCTAAACTCTACGAATATTATATAAATTGGTAATGATTATATATTTTTTCAAAATATGTTTAATTATAACAGTTAATAATAACGGTAATAATAATAATAATAATAATAATAAATAATAATAATAATAATTATTATTATTATTATTATTATTATTATTATTATTATTATTATTATTATTATTATTATTATTATTATTATTATTATTATTATTATTATTAGTATTAATGTTGAATTTACTTTAATCTCAATTTTAGAGTTTAAAATTGTCTTAACTGGTTATGAACAGGTTACATACAGTGTTATTAACTGTGGTGTAGCAGACAGACTTTATACACATCACAACACAACGATGGTGGTGAAAAACACATAACAGCAGAGAGGAACTTTCACTAGTGACTCAAGTTTCTTCATTGAATAATTATTTCTATAATTGTGTCTTTTTCCTGACTTACTGGCTTTGTGCCATATATCTCTGCAACATAGTGCACCACAACATTCAGTGTTGCAATATATGTTAACATTCATACAACACAGTACATAACAACAGTATGGGAGACATTAACACACAGTGGTACTGGCCAGGTTGTGGCAGCCACCACCAAAATTCTTATTATCAAAAGATCGAATCATCCAAGTAGACAGTTTTTATTTTCATCCCCGAGAGTTTGTTGTTTTGTATCTGTGATGGTGAATGTTTTTATGACATTATTGAAGAGGTGAGTGAAGTGTATATGTGAAAACTGAGAGAAATATTTAATCATTCTAATTAATCTAAATGTTTATTAAGATTATTTATAAGAATATCTTCTCTGTCTTAACCACAATTATCTCAAGTTAGTCACTTCTTCACATATTAAGATGACTTATAAGAAAATCTTCTTTGTCTTAACCACATAAAAGATTTAAGTAGTTAAGTATTATAGCATAAAATATATGAATGTAAACCTTAAGAAATCGTGGTATTATTTCAGAGATGACGAAGTTGTCTTTATTCTCTTTAATATTGTCTGAAATAATGATTACAGACGAAAATAACTTGAGTTATCTGTATTAGTTATTTTTAGATGTTATTAAACAGAATAAAGGCAGCTTCCCCGTCCCTTAAGTATAAGGACGAGTTTCCCTTAAAACAATAAACTCCATTACCTCAGTACTACTACTACTACTACTACTACTACTACTACTACTACTACTACTGCAACCACCACCAGTATTGCCACTACCAACACCACAAACCACAGTCAACACCACCACCAGTAGCTCCTTCACTACAAGGATACAGAGGCTAAATACAGCCTCTGTGTCCTTGTATTGTTTGCTCTGACTTAACAAAGATCCTGGAGGGCGAAACGTTGTCACAATAAAATGACTCGTTAGTTGCACCTGGGTCCTTTTACCTAACATTACTAAATCTTTAGCGAATCTTTTACTTGATGACATTCACCAGACTGAATGTTCCCTCGTACTTGTAAGTGATGACATTCACCAGACTGAATGTTCCCTCGTACTTGTAAGTGATGACATTCACCAGACTGAATGCTCCCTCGTACTTGTAAGTGATGACATTCACCAGACTGAATGTTCCCTCGTACTTGTAAGTGATGACATTTACCAGACTGAATGTTCCCTCGTACTTGTAAGTAATGACATTTACCAGACTGAATGTTCCCGATATTGTAAGTGATGACATTCACCAGACTGAATGTTCCCTGTACTTGTAAGTGATGACATTCACCAGACTGAATGTTCCCTCGTACTTGTAAGTGATGACATTTACCAGACTGAATGTTCCCTCGTACTTGTAAGTTGACATTTACCAGACTGAATGTTCCTCTCTTGTAAGTGATGACATTCACCAGACTGAATGTTCCCTCGTACTTGTAAGTGATGACATTACCAGACTGAATGTTCCCGTACTTGAGTGATGACATTACCAGACTGAATGTTCCCTCGTACTTGTAAGTGATGACATTACCAGACTGAATGTTCCTCGTACTTGTAAGTGATGACATTACCAGACTGAATGTTCCCTCGTACTTTAGTGATGACATTCACCAGACTGAATGTTCCTCGTACTTGTAAGTGCTCACATTCACCAGACTGAATGTTCCTCATTCGTACTGTATGGTGCTCACATTCACCAGACTGAATGTTCCCTCTACTTTAAGTGATGACATTCACCAGGACTGAATGTTCCCTGTAAGGGGGATGACATTACCCGACTGAAATGTTCCCTGACTTGTTAAGTGCTCACATTCAAGCTGGAATGTTCCCTCGGGGACTTGTGGATGACATTCCCAGACAAGCCCCACCAAGTGAACATTCACCAGACTGAATGTTCCCCAGGTTACATTCACCAGACTAATGTTCCCTGTACTTGTAAAATGAAGAATTCACCAGACTGAACCTCGTATTTAAGATGACATTCACCAGACTGAATGTTCCCTCAAATTTAGGGTTTACATTCCCAGTTGAATGTTCCCTCGTACTTGTAAGTGATGACATTCACCAGACTGAATTTTCCCCTTTTTTTTAAAGGGGTGACTTTTCCCGGCTAAAATTTTTCCCCCTTCTTTAAGTGATGACTTTTTCCAGACTGTTTCCCCCCGTACTTGTAAGTGATGATTTCCAGACTGAAGGTTCCCTGTACTTGAAATTAAAATTACCAGCTGAATTTCCCTTGGGAAATGATAATTTTCCAAATGTTTCCCCATTTTAAAATTAATTCCCAAATTTTTTTCCCCATTGAATAGAAATTTCCAGACGGGAAGGGGTTCCCCCGTATTTTGTAAGTGGGACACCCCCAGACTGAATGTTCCCTGTACTTTAAGTGATGACATTTACCAGACTGAATGCCCCCCTTTTTTGAACATTCCCCCGACTGAATGTTCCTCTTTTAAGTGCTCACATTCCCCCGACTGAATGTTCCCTCCCCTTTGGGGGATGACATTCCCCCCCAAAACTCCCTTCCCCGTAAGGAAAATTTTAAACCGATGTTCCCCATTTTAAAGTGATGACATTCACCAGACTGAATGTTCCCCCCGCATTGTGGGCATTCACCAGACTGAAGTTCCCCCTTGGGGAAAAAGGAAAATTACCGGGCTAAAAATTTCCCTGTTAAAATGATGACATTCCCCAAAATGTTTTCCCCCGTATTTGGTGATGACATTCCCCCAAAATGAATTTTTTTCCCTTTGTAAGTGATGACATTCCCCCGACTGAATGTTCCCTCGTACTTGTAAGTGATGACATTCACCAGACGGGGAATTTCCCCCGTACTTGTGGGGATGACTTGGAATTTTCCCCCGTATTTTTAAAATGATGACATTCCCCCGAAAAATGTTCCTCGTATTTCGGGTGACATTCACCGATAATGCTCCCTCGTACTTGTAAGTGATGACTTCCCCACTGAATTTCGTATTTAAATGAGATGACTTTTTCCAAAACTAAAGCCCCTTTTCTTGAAAAAATAATTTACCAGAGGGGAATTTTTTCCCTCTTTGATGAATTCCCCCCGAAATTTTCCCCCTTCTTGTGGGGTGACATTCACCAGACTGAATAGGGTGGAACAAATAACTATGCATAAATAACAGACTTTAAAAACATTGAGATAAAAAACAAAGGTAAGTTATCAGTTATTTCACAATGGATTTGTAGTTAATTAATGTTCTTATGTTTTAGAAAAATAATGTTGAATGTTTAGTAATGCACAAAGTTTAATTATTTCCTTACATCAGGTGTCCAGTAATAAGGATTTTGGTATGATTATTACTTAAAACAATTTTTTGAAAGAAGAAATGGGGAATACAATTTATGAGACACTATATAAAAACTTGTCATATTAAATGGTTGATCAGTAGTGTTTTTCCTGAAAATTTTAAAATTGTGCCCCCACAAAATTACAAAATATTATATATAATAAAGGAAAAAGGAATTAAACTTGATCATTTGAGGAGGACTAAAAGTGCCCCAAAAAAGCATTTCAAGGGAACAACTTGTCAAATGCAGCAACACCAGGGAAATTCCACCTACCTATGATAACAACACAAGTGTTTAAATATAATAACAGACAGATGTAATTCCAGGAGGAACTCTGTGCCCATTAAAAAAGGTAGGCTGGAAACATAGTCCAGGGAAAAACCCCCAAAGGGGGGCCAATTATTGTTTATTATTTTGTCGTCTTTTAAAAGGCTTATTTATTTCATATTTGAGTTTTTCTGTATTTTCACCATGTAAAAGGGGATCTCTTTTGTTTCTATAATAATTTCCCCATAAATTTTGATGTCATGGAAATTTTGTGTGATCTTCTATTGCTATTGTTATTGGGTATAACACTGTACTTCGATCAATTGAAAATAGTAATATAATAAGATAACAAGTTATCAATGTATTCTTAAATTTCTATATAAAAAAGGTGATATCTTTTTTTCTAATTTTACTAAGTATTTTTGATCTTTGATTCTGGTGTTATTATGTATAAGCGTAAATTTATATTCAGTTATTCCATATAACCCAGTGTCTTTTATCTCTGATAACACTAGTAAAGGTTATCTGATAGTCTAATATTATCTCCCATTTTTCTCCCTATTGCTTTAGGTAATATAAAAAAAGGTTTGTGCAGAATTTCAAATTATTTCCCTTAGTTTTATTTGAATCCCTTTTAAGCAACTTTTCCAAATACTATTACATCACTTATACCATTAGCTAAAATTGTTGACACTTACAGGAAGCCCTGCGTTGCCTTCCTGTGGGTGTGTGTGTGTGTGTGTGTACCCCACCTAAGTTGTGGTTGCGGGGTCGAGACAAAACTCCCCTCTTTCATTCCGCTACTTCCACTCCCCCTGCGCCTTTATCTTTCCTCTTCTTAAAGCTGTTATACCCCCCATCGCTTCCCAAGCTATTCTCCCCTTCCAACTCTTGACTGAAGAAATACTTCCTAACATCCCTGTGATTCATTTTGAGTCTTAACTTCCAACTGTGTCCCCTTGTTGCTGTATCCCATCTTTGGAATATTTTGCCTGCCCAACCTTGTCAATTCCCTTTTCCAGTATTTTATATGTCGTTATCATGTCCCCCCTTTATCCTCCTGTCCTCCAGTGTGTAGGTCGATTTCCCTTAACCTCTCCCAAGAACATACCCCTTAGCTCCGGGCCAGTCTTTTCAAACCCAGCTTCTTTACGTGCTTGGATAAATGTGGGTTCCAAACTGGGCGATACCCAGTTGGGCCAAATTTTGTACACAGTGCAGGGTCCTGAACATTCTTTATAAGATGTCGGAATGCTGTTCTTAGGTTTGCTGGCGCCCGATGCTGCAGCAGTTATTTGGTTGATGGCGTTTGGAGATGTGCCTGGTGTTATATCACCCCAAGATCTTTTTCCTTGATTGAGGTTTTGTAGTCTCTGGCCCCTAATGTCTTTGGTCTTCTTTGCCCTCCCCAATCCTCTGACTTTACTTGGTTGGGTTGAACTCCAGAGCCAATTGCTGGACCAGGCTTGCAGCCCAGACCCCCTTTGTATTTTTCCCCTGGTCCTCCCGATTAAATTCTTCATCAACTTCACATCATTTTGCAAACAGGGACACTTGGGTCTATTCCTTCCGTCATGTCGTTCACAAACCCGAAACAAGCACCGGTCCTAGGGACCCTTGGAACCCCACTGGGCACCGGGCCCACTCCTGACACCTCGCCACGGACCCTGACTCGCTGCTGTCTTCCTGACGGTATTCCCCATCCATTGTAGTGCCTTCTTATCCCTGCCTGGTCCTCCAGCTTCTGCACTAATCTCTTGGGGACTGTGTCAAACGCCTTCAGTCCAAGAATATGCAACCACCCACCCCTCTCTCTTGTCTACTGCTGTCACCCTGTCATAGAACCCAGTAGGTTTGTGACACAGGATTTCCGTCCCTGAAACCGTGTTCCGTCGTGATAAGCTCTTTCCCCTTTCTAGGTGCTCCCCACTCTTCTCCTGATAATCTTCTCCATGACCTTGGTCTGTGGTTAAAGGGCCTTTTGTCTCCTTTTTAAAATTGGAACTACATTTGCTGTCTTCCATACCTCTGGTAGGGCCCTGTTTGATAGAAGTGTTGAAGATTGTTGTTGGGTACACATAGCTCCTCTGCTCCCTCTCTGGACCCATGGAGAAATGTTTCCGGCCCCCTTTTAATTATCTAATTCGCTTAGTAGCCTCTTCCTCCTCAGTTGTGTGTATCGTGTCCACCCCGTGTGTGTGTTTTTTGTGTGCCTTTACCTCTCCCCACTGCCCCCTTTCACTTAACAAAGGTGATCCTCGTTCTCTCAGTATCCTCCCTCTAAACTTCCTACCTCAATCTCTGCCCAGGATCTTGTGTCCAGTAATTCATCCGTCTGTTTTACGGGGTGTGTTCCCTTCTCCAGGAGGTGCCAGACGACCGCGATGACAAAATTATGTCTTTTCTAACACGGTTGAGAATTCAAAGGGGGGCACATAGAAATATGTATTTACACTTCCCCGGCAGCCATGAACGTGAAAACACACCCAGATATGTATCGTTATTCTATGAAAATTTTTTGTCCTACTTATGTCACAATAGACTACATTAAATATATTTTTTAGTTATATTAAAAGAATAAGCGTACGTGTGAACGCTGTATTGTGTTAAAAAGACGCCCCATTTTAATTTTTGTCCCTCCATGAAAAATGTGATAAATATTATTATTCTTTTGTTACCCGTCTTTCGTAATTACAAAACGCACAGGCTCATAAATGCATATAAGAAAAACAAAATGGGATGAAACAACAGGTGGGTACTGGGGGACGGATCACCTGGTAAAAAAATTTTGTGGTGGCTGCTACCCTCCAGTACGACTGGTTGTTAATGTCTCCCATACTATGTTGTGATCAACTGTCATTTATGGATATTACCAATTTATCGCATATGAGTTAAGGGAACAATATATTTCGTCCGCCATGAAAAAGTGTGGCACAAGAGATCTTAGAGAAAAAGAGAATTTTTCCGGAAATGTTGGAATGAAGATAATAATTTGAGGAATTTCGGAATTTCTTTCTTGGGGAAGAAATCAATGGTATAATAATGGTATACATCAATGGTATACATTTGGAAAAGCCCTTGTCATAAAGAGCATTTCGGGCCATGAGGAATCCTTGTTGGATGCGACCCCAACAGTCGACTAACACCCAGGTGAATAGGGCAGCAGGTGTAAGGGGAAAACTGGTGCCAGGGATGGCCCCCGGGGCCTCAGTGTGTGAGGGGGCCCCGGGGGGGGAGGGGCCCCGGGGTTCCCAGGGGCGGGGGGGGGCCCTGGTCCCGGGGGACCCGGTCCCCAGGGGTGGGGGGCCCCTCCCGGGTTTAAAGGGGGGGCCCCCTGGGGGGCCGGGGGGGGCCCCCGGACCCCCAGGGGGGGGGGCCCTGGTCCCGGGGAGGGACCCCGGACCTCAGTTTTGAGGGGGCCCCGGTGCGGGGGGCCCCACCTCAATTTGGAAATAAACCCCCCTGGGGGTAAAAATTTTTCCCTTTTTTGTTTTTAATAATCCCCCCCGGGGAATTTTTGAATATTCCTTTTTTGGGGGGATTTGGTTTTTCCATCCTCCCTGGGGGGATATTGGTAATACTATCCCCCTTTTTGGTATATTGGTAATAAATCCTCCCTTTTATTGGTAATACTATCTTCCCTGGTGGAATTGATTTTCCCCTTTTGGGGGTAATACTACCCTCCCTGGTGGGGTTTTTAAAAATTATCCCCCCGGGTGGATATTAAAATACTATCCTCCCTTGGTTTTTTTTCATCCTCCCTTGGATTTGCATTATTTCCCCCGGGGATATTGAATACTTCCCCAAGGTTTTGGTTTTTAAATTTTGGGTTTAATATCCTCCCTGGTGGTATATTGGTAAACTATCCTCCCTGGTGGAAAAAAGGAATAATATCCTCAATGGTATATTGGTTTATCCCCATCCTCCTGGGGGAATAATTAATACTATCCCCCTGGGGGAAATAATCCCATCCTCAATGGTGGTATTTTGGGGAATACTATCCCCCAATGTTATTTGTAATATTTTCCCCCCCTTGGGGTTTGGTAATCTATCCCCCCCGGGGGGGTATTAGTAATACTATTCCCCCCTTGGGGAAATTTGGAATTTTATCCCCTTTTGGGGTATTAGAATTTTCTATTCCCCCCGGGGATTTTGGGGAATACTATCCCCCCCGGTGGGATATTATAATACTATCCCCCCCGTTATGTTTTTTTCAATATTTTCCCCGGTGGGATATTGGTACTTTTTCCAGGTGGTTTTTTTTTCTATCCCCTGGGGGATATTAGAATACTATTCTCCTGGTGGTATTTTGGGGAATACTATCCCCCCCGGTGGGATATTTTTACTATCATTCCTAGGGGGAATTTGAATACTATCCCCCTTTTGGAGGATATTAAAACTATCCCCCCCGTTATGTTATTTTTTTCTTTTCCCTGGTGGTATTTTTGGAATACTATCCCCCCCTGGTGGGAAAATTTTAATACTATCCTCCTGGTTTTTTTATTTGAAAATTTTTTTTCCCGGGGTATTGGTAATACTATCCTCCCGGGTTTGGGATATTTTTTCTATCCCTGGGGGATATTTTAAACTATCCCCCCCTCGGGGGGAATTGGGAATACTACCCCGCAGGGGGGATTTTTTGTAAATTTTCCCCCCTCGTGGGATATTAGAAAATACTATTCTCCTTGGGGTATATTGGTAATACTATCCTCCCTAGTGGATATTGGTAATACAAATCCCCCCCGGTGGTATTTTGGGTAAAAACTATTTTTGTCCTTTTTTGTTTTTTTTGATTTTTTTTTTCCGGCCCCAGACTGTCGGGGGGCCCCTTTGGGCCCCCTTAATGTGCCTCGTATTTCAGAATACGCCATGGGCCCCAAAACAACCCTCCTCCTACATTCCGAAATAGCCCCCCCCCGAATCCAAGCATCCCCAATTTTTTTGGGGAAAAAAGAAGAAATTTTGGGCATAACAGTCTTTTTGCACATTTTGGGTTTTTGGGAAAACGGGGTTTCCCAAAAACCCTATGCCCGAAAAAAGATTTTTGGGGGGTTACTCTTAAAAATTTAAAAAAATTCTATAGAAACACTTTCCCATTTTAGGGGGTAAATAACAAAAAAAAAGGCACAAACACAACCCCACACATATAAAAGAGAGCTCCCCCCCTTTTTTTGTGCAGGTTGTGTGTTTTTTGGGACTTCTTATCATGAGGGGAAAAGGGAATTTTTCCCCAAAAATACCTACTTCTGGCCCAAGTAATAATAGAGGGGGAAAAAAGGGGTGATTTATTTTCAATTTTTGAATTTCTAAAAATTTGGTTCCCCCAAGACAGCGACTAAAAAGGACCAAAAAAAATCGCCTCTGAAAAAAACCCAAAAAAAAGTACCGTTTTTAAAAGTTTTCATCGTCCCCCCAAAAAACTTCTGCCAATTAGAAAAATTTCCCTTTGGAAACCCCCTTAGGGCTTTTTGATAAGGAGGATAAAACGCGGCTAACGTTGTAAAAGGGGGCCCAGGAGGCAGAGGGACGGGGGTGAAATGGCTTCCGGAAGGTGAATTTTTTCGAGCCATTTTGGGGGGATTTTCCACTGTTGTTGGACAGTCCTGTGTGGGGGGGGCCCCGCATGGTGGGGCTCAGGATCAGATGGGGGAGGGCCCGGGGGGGACAAGTGGATGGGCGTCTCAGAGGGGGCCGGAGGTTGGTGTAGAATTTCACAGGGGAAGGGGTGGGGGCTATGGAGCCCCCCCGGGGCCCCGGAAAAAGGCCCCAAATTTTGGGTTGGGGGAGGACGATGTCCTAACCCCCGGGCAACGGGGGGTGAAAAGGGGCCCGGGGGGGTGGAAAAAAGGGGGGCGGGGGGAAAAGGGGGGAGGGGGGGGGGGACGGAAAAAAGACAGGCAAAAATGGGAGTGCCCCGTAGAGGGGGCATTAGTAAGGGAAAGTCGGTAGTGACGAGGAAGTTGAAAAGTAGGGAAAAAGGGGCCCCCCGTTTTTTTTTTGGGTAAAGATGAATGTAAAAAAGGGCCCCCGGGGGGGAGGTCAAACGTAAATGGGTAGAGGTGACATTGGTTTTAAAAAGGGGTTTTGGGGGATATTGGGGAAAGGGGATAATTTTTGGATGGGGGGGGATTTGACGTTTTAATGGGGGTTTCAGTTTAGGTAAAGGGGGTGTTTCGGGGGGGGGAGGGCCCCGTGACAAAACCCTTTCGGTTGTGGCATTTTGGGGAAAGGGGGGGGGGGGGGGGGGGAAGGGGGGTTAGGGTTTTGGGGGAAGTCAGAGGTGATAGTGGGAGTTTTTGCAAAGGGGTAAAGAACTAAGGAAAAATTTGGAGAGGAGGTTTGATATATTTTTGGGGGGCCGGGGTTTACCAATTTTGCAGGGGATTGGTTGGGATTAGGGGGAAAGGGATGTGGGGGAGAGGGGGGGGGGTGGGGTTGGGGGGGTTTTGGGGGATGTTTGGGGGGGGATGGTGTTAGGGGGGTGGGTGGCAAAAAGGGGTTCTCTTGCCGGGGCGGGAAACTCGATCACGTGTATTTTCGAGGGGGGTTATAGGGGGCCCCGGATTGCGTTGATTTTGGGTTTCCATCACAGGGGGGGCAGGGGGTGGGGGGAATTTAAAAACGTAGGGCTGTTATTGGAAGCAACAGGCTTATTGGGGGGAACTTTTAGGAAATTTTTAGGGGGGGGGTGAGGGGAAAGGGCCCCGGGAAAAGATGGGGGGTTGGGGAATGGAGGGCGAAAGGGGATTCAGGTTTTTTAAAACGTGGGTATGGGGGGGGCCGATTCGATGGCCTGGGGGGGTTTTTTTGGAGGGTTTTTTGGGGGGTTGGGGGGGCGGGAGGGGACATAGAGGTGTTGAGGGCCAGTTGAAGGATTACAGAATGAAAATTCCAGGCTATCAGGGGGAGGGCAGGTTTTTGGGGTTTGCTGTGGGGACAAACCGTTTTAAAAGTTTGGGGTTTTTGGGGGAAAAAGGCGGGGAAAAGGAGGCGTCTTAAGGTCACGAGGTTTTGGGTGGGAATTTAAAAGGGACAGGTATTTTTGGGGGTCGGCAGAGGGAAAAAGGGGGTTTGGGGTTTTTTTTGGGTTTTTTAACGGATCGGACCTGAGGTTGGAGGGGGGGGAGGCGAAAGAGGAATTTGGGGGGCAGGTAGGGATTAGTGGGGGGGGAAAAGGAAAGGGAGGGTAGTATAACTGAGGAGGGAAGGCGGAAAAGGGGGGTGCAGATGGGAAAACCCCCGGGGGTGGGGAAAATTTGTGATTTTTATTTTCCCAAAAATTGGGGGGTTTTGAAGGAAGTTTGACAAAAGTTTTCAACTTTAAAAGAAGGTATAGGGGGTCACCCACTGGAGTTGTGGTGTTAGTGTTTACAACCTCAGGTTCAATTGCCTGTTAACCCGGGGAGTAAAAGGGGTTGGGGACAAAAAACACAGTAGAAGATGTTTGGGGAAATTGTTTTCCCCCTTCCCAAAAGAATTTTTTAAAGACTTTTTTTTTTTTCCCTTCACCAAATATAACAAAAATTTTTTAAAAACACATATAAAGGGGGTAGTGTTTAGTCCCCCTTACAGTTGTCTGGGCTAAGCCCCCAAAACCAACAATTTCCCCCAACCAGCTTTTGCGGAATTCCAATGAAAACCGGGGAAATACGTCACCTTTGTCATTTTAAAACTCGCTTTTTTAAATTTGGGTAACCCCACGTTGATTTGATGATGGGGCCCTCCCAAACCCCAACGATGGTTTGCTGGTTTGGAGGGCCACCCGGGGGTTTTTAAAGTGAAAAAGGAGGGCCCCTTTTTCATCCCCCCCCCCCAAGAGGGGGCCGGCCCCGGGGTTCCCCCCAAAGGGGGGGGGAAACCAAAAATGGCACATTATAAAAATCGACCCCTTTCCCCCCAACCATCCCACTCAAGTTAAAGCTAAATTTTTTTCGAGACATAAAGCCCCGTTTTTAACTTAAGAGTGGCAGCAAGGTAGGGCTAGAAAGGGCCCCGGGCCCTTTTGGTGGGGCAGGGCCCCCCCACTGAAAAACCCCACAAAAGGAAAAAAAAGGGTGGTTCTCCCCCCCAACACATCCTAACTAAAACAATGACTTCTGGACAACACATCAGTTAATTTTTAATTTTCCTTAAAGGGGAAAAATTTTGGGGGTTTTTTTTT
Organism: Cherax destructor; assembly: GCA_009830355.1. Taxonomy (NCBI): domain Eukaryota; kingdom Metazoa; phylum Arthropoda; class Malacostraca; order Decapoda; family Parastacidae; genus Cherax; species Cherax destructor. The sequence goes on along the minus strand of WNWK01028494.1, from coordinate 6,653 downwards.
TACTCTGGAGATACACCAAGTTGTGGCCCTTGGTGGAGACCACCCCGAGAGGACTCCCAAATGAGACATAAAAAAGCTCTAATCCCCGAAGTAAACCCCCCTTTTATAGTAAAAGTAGGCCCCCTAGTGTGGTTGATATTTGGCGGAGGGTCCCAAAAGGCTGCAAATCACCCCCCCGATTCGGGGACTGCCCCCCCCCCAATTTAAAGCGTCAACTGGGGGAAAATGGTTTGGAAAAGTCTGGAACAACAAAGGGGGCAGTAAAAGAATCTCTTTGCCGAAAAAGGGATCTTGACATTCTAGGGCCCCAAAAAAAGGGAATTTTTACTGGGGGGGGGGGGGTTTTTTTTAAACCCCCCACCATCCCTAAAAAGTTAAGGGGGTTTCCCCGTCGGGGGGAAATGGAAATTTTTTGGCCCCAAATTTTTTTCAAATTTGGGGGGCCCCTTTCCCCCCATATTTTGCCCAGAAAATTAATAGTAGTTGGGGAAAAGGGTGATTTTTATAAATTAACAGTTAAATGAAAACTCTGGAACTCAAAGAGACCAAACCCCAAAAAATTTGGGTCCTGCCGGGGCACAACAACTATGTCATTTTGGAAAAAAGCCGTGCCTTCAAGCCTTTTTTAAAACCCCAGGGGTAAAATCTCTGAATGATGCAGGGGTTTTTTTTTTAAGGGGGGCCTGTATAGGGGTAATGACCCCCGGAAAAATTTCGGGGGAAATTTCCCCTTTGCCTTACAAGGTACTTGATAGAACCCAAAAGGCCCCAATTTGGGAAAAAAAGCCCTTTCCCACAAAGTCGATTACATCATCCAGACTTTTGGGAGGATAGGCTTGCAATTGTGACCTCTCCCCTTTCGGTAATTTTGGGACATTCGGAACCCCCCCGATTTTTTTAACAAGGATGCACGGTGAAGCCCACGGACTAGATGACCCTCCACTAACCCATGCTCAAAGAAATTCTCCCCCGGAAGTGGGCTTCTGTTTTTCAGGATTAGCCTGGGGAGATTTAAAATTGGGTTTAAAAGGTTTCCAACAAAAATCATGATATCTTTTGTACATTTTTCGGAAATCCGAAAATATCGGGAAAAAATTCCAAGGGCCAGTTAAACTAGTTACTTGAGACTTGGAAAAAACCCAACTTAAAAGGTTTAGGGCCCTTTGGGGGGGGCCCCGTTTGGAATTTTTACATTAACCCGGGTGCAAAGAGTCAGGGTCATCAGAGGCAGAGGACAGAGTCATTATTGGAACTTTATCTGGTGTATTAAAAGCTTTAATTTGATTAATGTGGTTTTTTCCCCTTTTTGAGGTTTGAAAAGGGAGATACCACAAATTTTTACATCAGATAATTTACTTGATTTGCATTCCCCGTAAATAAAATTTAAAAGGTGGGCCAGGTATACCCTGTACCAACACCTTATCTCCTGGATGGAAGGGGAAAAATTTTGAGATTTGGTAAAAACCTTTTTTTCATCTTTTTCTGATCCTTCTTCCCTTAGCCAACTGACGTTCCCGGGGAACCTTGAAAAGGGGGGAGGGGGTTGGGGGGGTTTTCCCACCCTTTTCCTTTTTAAAACACACGTAGGGAAACCCCGTACTTGTGCCCAAATAAAAACAAAAAGGAGGGGTACCCTGTAATTTTACAGTTTCTCTCTTCCCCGAATAAAAACGGGGAAAAAATTCCCCCAATCTGGGAAAAAAAGGGAACAAAATTTTTGTTCTCCCCCTTTTTTAACGTCTGAGGAAATTTTTTTCCAAAAAGGCGCCTTGGGACTGAGGATGATAGGCATTGGATAGGTTGGGGATTTACCTAGTTAATGCCCCTAAATTTTTGGGGTGAAAGTTTTTCCTTTGGGGATCTTTTGAATTTTTTTGGGAATTTTTAAAAAAAAAGAGATAAACTTTTTTTTTTAAGGATTTTTTAGTTTAAAATTGCATGGGAATTGTTTTTGGATTCTTTATCCCATGATTGTGAATAAGTATTGTTTTAAAACCCAAAGGTAGTGGACTTACAAATTTTCTTATTAATTTAAAAGGGGTTCTCCATTAACAGGAATGGGATGGGAGGGGGGGGGTTTAATGGGGTGTCCTTTCCCTACCTGCTGACATTCTGGACAACGGGAATATGATTTTTTAAAATTTCCTTTTAAATTGGCCCTTTTTTTTTTATTCTGTATTGGTTTTGGTAATTCCCAAATGGCCTCCTAAAGAAGAAAAGGCTTTTTTTGAGAAAAACCGGGGGAAACCCCTTAAAATTTTCTGTTTTTTTTTCCCTCCACCCCAGTTTCCCGACAAGGGGAATTTTTTAAAAATATTTGACCGGGTACCCCGGGGGTTACCCCAAAAGCCCCAAAGGGGGATTTAGTGAGGGTCTTTCCGTTGTTTCCCAGTCCCCCCCGGCATGGAAACAGAGACATCTGGCAACCTTTAACCCCCGGGAAAGGAACTTGGTCTGGGGCTGTTCCCCCAAATTTCCGGGGCTCTGGCCAGTTTTCCTCCAAAAAAAATTTTGGGTTGTCCCCAAACAAGTCGTCCAAAAGGAACAAATTTTTAAAATTTGGATTGTGCCCGGGCAGCCCCCATTGGGGGAAAATTAACCTTTGGTTCTTTCATTTAGTAGACTCAATGTTATTACCCAGTTAAAGCATTCATCCTTCATAGGAAATCCCCGAGACACCCAAACCCCTGTAGTATTTACTCTGCACATAAAAATTTTATGTAAGGGGCCCCAAAATACTTCCTCCCCAAAATTTAAAGAACTGAGGATTGCAAAAAAGGGATCAGAAAAATACCCCCCCCTTTTTAAATGAGCAATATGCTCCAGTATCCCAAAAGGGTTTAACTTCCTTTTCTCTGAATGTTTTCCGAAGGGATATGTAAGTATATAAGGGGGGGCCTCCCCCTCTATTTTTCCCGGGGGAATTTTTGGTATTAGAGATTTTCCCAAAAAGGGTTTGGGGGTTTTCTTGGAAAAATTTGGGCAGTGGCCAGGCTTTTTCCCCAGGTTATACCATCTCAGCTTTCTTTTGGCCCCTTTTTTGTGGCCACCCACTCTGGATACCATAATCACGTTGGGGGTTTTATGTTGCCCCGGGTTGCCCAGGCGTGGGGGGTGCTCCCCCAGGTGTTTTTTGCTGGCAGTTTTACCTTCATCTTGACCTTTATTTCTCCCCCCCAAAAAATTTTTTTTTTTCGATCTCTTTTCCCGGAGGAAAAAGATAAGACCCCCGGGGAAAAAGGGGCGGTTAAAAAAAATATCAGCAAAACCGGTTTTTTCCCCCCGTAGGAAAGGGAAAAGGGAACCCTTGGGTTTAAAGACCCACAGGTTGCCCCCAAAAAGAGCTGTTTAAAATTTTTTTAAAATAAAGGGCACCCCCCCCCCTTTGGGACCCCCCAAAAACCTGGTCTGCGGGGCGCAAAGCAGACTGCCCCAACCCCTTTGCCAAAATTTGAATTTTTCCCCCCTTTTTGGGGGGGAAAACTTTTATAACCCCCCAAAAAAGGGCCCAAACGATAGTTACCAAAATCAGCTTTTCCCCCGGAAGAAGTAAATTCCGGGTCCCTACCAAACAAGGGGGGGAGCCCAGTGACTTAAACCCTCAGGCCACCTAAAACTCGGCCTGGTTTTCAAAACCTAAAAAAATGTTAAAGGTAATTTAAAAAAAAGGGGGAAAAACCCCTTTTCCCCTTTTTAAAGAAGTCATCTAGGGGCTGATGGAATTGTCTCCCCCCTTCTCAAAAAAAATTTTCCCTTAAAATGCCGCTTTTTTTTTTGTTTTTTTAAAGGAGTTTTTAAAATTTAAGCGCCGGGAACCAGACCCCCTTTTCGATAACCCCCCCTGTGACTTGGGGGGTTTTTTTCTCAGGATTTTTGGGGTTTTTATTTTGTGGGGAAACCTTGGGACCTACGATTAAAAAAAGGGGGGGAAAATTTAGACTGATATGCCATATTTCGGTTTTTTTTCCCTTTAATATCACGCAGCGGGGAGCAGTAAGGGTACGCTGGTATTCAACATCAATAGAACGAGCGATACCCCAAACAACGCTGAAAAGGGGGTTTGGGAATTTTGTAGGGGGTTAATCAGACCCCAACCCCCCCCGACTCAATAGGTGGCATTAATTTTAAACGCTGTGGGGATGCTTTTGGGAAATTTTCAGATATTTTAAAATAGCAGAGCGCCCAAAAAATTTAAAAAACCCAAAAACACACACAATAGCAATTTTTATACACAAAACAAAAAAAGCAGAATACTCACCTTGGGCTGACCATAGCGGGAATGCAAAAATAAACAAAAAAATTGTGAAGGGGGAAGGGGAAAAAACCCCGATCCCCAACCACCCCGGGTACAAGACTAGCTCCGGGCCCAAAATTCATTTTGGCCCAATCCTGCTCAAACTCAAATTCAGCTCCGGGCCCCGGGTCCCCATATTTAAAAAATCAGGTTAAAAGGCCTGTTAACCTGAGTGTAAAGGGAGCTTGGAGCAAAAAAACCAAAATAGAAGATTTTTTTAAATTGTATTTCCTTCACCAAGAATTGGGGGAAATAAGACTTTTTTTTTTTTCCTTCCCCCAAAAAAAGTGCTATTTACAATATTTCCCATATAAAAAAGGGGAGGGGTTTAGTACTTTAAGGGTTTTAGGTTTTAAAACACCCAAAAAACCCCCGACAACTTTCCCAAAACCCACCCATGAAAATTCCCGAAAAACCGGGGGGAACCCCTCACCTTTTTTCATTGTTAAACTCGCATTTTTTTTGGGGGCCGGGGTGGGGATTTGATGGGGTTTTTCCCCCTAAGATGGTTCGGGGGGTTGGGGAGCCCATGTGGGGGTTTAACATGCTCAATAAAAAATTAATCTTTGCATGCAACATAGTGCCCAAGGGAAATTTGGGGGAAAAGATTTTGGGGGGAGCTATTTCATTTAGGGATTACAAAATCTTTTAAGGATTTTTTGGGGAAAAAGGGGTTAAAAAAGGTTTTATTCTATCATAGAATGTGGTCAAAGGGTGGGAATGGGAAGGGGGGGAGGGGTTTGGGCCCATCAGGGTCTTTTGGGGGGGGGGGTTTTTGGGGTTGGAAAACATGACAGTTTGGATAGAAATTTTTTGACATTCTTGTAAAAAGGGTTTTGGGGGAAGAAGGTAGTGGGTTGGGTTCAAACGGAGGGGGGCTTTTGGCAGGGGGTTGTTGGGGGAAGGGGGTGGTGGGGGTGGGCGGGGGGTTTTAAAAGGGGGGAAATTCTGTTTGCTTTTAGGATCCCCTTTTGGTTAGTATCGAAGGGGTTGAAAGACACAATTCTTTTGGGTTGGGGGGAGGGGTTAAATGGGGGTTTTAAGTTTTTTTTGGGGCAGCTAGGGGGGTGAGGATTAACGGGGGAAAATCTAAATTGTTAGAGGGGGGGAATGGGTGGGGGGGTTTTAAAAAAGGTTTTGGTTGGCATTTTTGGGGGTGTTTAAAAAAATTTGGGGGATAATTTTTTAATATGCAAATAAGGGAGGGATAAAAATTTTTTAAAGGGGGTAATGGTAAAATAGGAAAAATGGGGAGGGGGGCCGGGGAAAAGTGACGTTAATGAGGGTTTGGTAGTAAAAATTTTTTTCTGATAGAAATTTGGGGATGTGGGGGTACCCCACTCGTGGGAGAGATGTTAATTGACCCCGGGGGGTTGGGGAATGGGGTTTTGGAGAAAAGGGTCAATAAGGAGGTTGTCAGGGCCTTTAAAGGGGGAGGTTTGATACCCTTTAAAGGGGGCTTATAGAGATATATGTAAAGCAGAGATATGTGGAGGAGGGGGGGGGGGGTGGGGGGGGTGGCCCAGGGGCGGAGGTGGGGGGACGGGACATGAGTTTTTTGGGGGGCAATGTTGAGGGTTTTTTTATTGTCAGAGAGCCAAGGGGTTTTTGGGGGGGGTTTTTTGGGGCCGCCGGGGAGGGGGGAGTGCCCAAAAGGGAGGAGGCCCCCCAAAAAATAATTGGCGGGCGACGGGAGGGGTTTTCCAAATTGAGGCTGAGGGCGAGGGTTTGGGGGGCGGTTTTTTATTCCCACATGGGGAATTTGGTTTTTAAAAAATTGTTTTTTTTGGGGTTTTGGAAAGGGGGGGACTTGTTTAGATGTGGGTTTTTTGGGGAAAGTCATACCTGTGTGTATTTTTGGGGAAATTTGGGGGGGGCCGGGGTGGTTTGGACGGGGTTTGAGGGTTGGGTGGGGTGGGTTTGATAATTTGGGGGGGTTGGGGGGGTTTTTTGGGGGTTTTAGGAAAATTAAAAATTTTTGGGGGTTTAAGTACCTGGTGGTTGATTTCATATTGTGTGGGGGAAGGGGTGGGGTGGGAGGGGGTTCGTTCCCATAAAATTTTTTAGGACAAAATTGGGGAACAGGGTTTGTAAGGGAAAAAATTGGGGGTTAGGTTTTCAAAAACGATGATGGTGGTGTCCCTTTTGAAGTTTTGGGGATGAAAAGGGAATGGGGGATGGCCGGAAGGGGGGGGGGGGGGAGGGGGGTTGGGGGGAAGGGGGGTTACTAGGTTATAGTTTGGTTGATTGATTTTTGGTTTGGGGGGTTGAGTTGCAGCTAGGGGGGGTTATTTTGGACGGGGGCCAGTTTGGGCGTTTGGGGTTTTTTGGGGTTTTCCGGGTATTATTTCCCCACTTG